>JAVJIF010028945.1:0-48845 GCA_038442645.1 Agave tequilana
ACGGAGACCCACAGATGCGCCAGTCCGACGAGTAGATCATATTAATTTAGGGAAAGTTAAAAGAGCGCAGGGGAGAATGAAGAAAACATGGATGGAGGTAATATGCCAAGATATAGAGGCTAAAGGTCTTAGTGAAGGCATATTGCTCGATAGGAATCAGTGGAGAAAGCTGATCCATGTGCCCAATTTGACGTAATTCTATTTTGGTTCATGTAGCCTACCCCAAATACTTGGGACAAATGGCTTAGTTGTTGTTGTATACTAAAATATAGAGTTAACAAGCCACCCCCCCACCCCACAAAAAAAAAAAAAACCAAAACAAAATCTTTAAGTATTTAGAAATCTACTCCCAGGTGTTTTTGATATTAGAAATTACCCCCCAAACTTTTTGGATCTGAAAAAAATTTAGCTCTTTAGTTAGATTTTGAATGACAGAAGAGTGTTTTACTCGTTATGCCTTTTTTATTTTTCGTGACCTCTTTAATGCCTCATTGTTCTTTTATGACTTGACCAAAATCTCTATCAAACCTAAAAAAAAAATTTCCCTTCATCTCCTTCTCTCTCTCTCTCTCTCTCTCTCTCAATCTTCTTAAGCCTAAATTTCCTCCAAATCTTCACCCAAATCTCAATTTAAAACTTTCTTGGAATTATTTTCAAATTCCTTAATGAGCACATGTGAATAATTTGTTATAGTTTTTGATGATAAAAGAATGAAATAGAAATTTACTTGATTTGAGAGAAATAAGTGGAGAAAGATGATAAATAGGTAGAAGAAATGATGAATCTATATGCTTAAGTTGTGATATAGTGGTTTAATTTTATAAATAAGGAAAATTTACTCTATTTTTAAAAAAAGAATTAAGCAAGTTAGTAGAGTCAAACTGGAGAATTCTTTTTTTAATGTTGAAGAGGGTAAACTTTTAAGAGCCAAAAGAACTTGGGGGTAAATTTCTATTATCAATTATTTGGAGGATAAATTTCTAGATACCAAATATTAGATTATTGTAACGCCCCGCCCCATCGGGTACGGAGACGCTACTGTAACATACATATGTGGGGCAAACACACCCTCACATACTTTGCTCAGTACAGTCAAGAATCAGAGTATGAAGCACAATGGTAATATACATTTCAACATTACAGTTCAAGTATATTGTGATCACAGAATGTGATCCAATATTACAGGAATTACATTACCATAGAATAAAAAAAATATGATTTATAAGAGATTTACACAGACAAAAAGTGGTAGATGCTCTCGAGCGGGAAGGAGGAATCTCATGAGCCAGCTAAGAGCGATAGGTCAGAAGTGAAATACACCTAGAGGGGGGTGAATAGGTGCACTTGCTAATCTAAAGACAAATGATACGGAATTTTAAAACTCAATTGCAACACACTATGCGTAACCAAAGAGTGTAACCGAATTCCCGGTGAAGGGCTCTAGACTATCTCTTCGAGATTAAGAATTGAGGTGATATATGAAGCTCTCTTGGTTCAACACAAGTATGAGCATACACAAACTATATCTAGCATATGAATATGTGCAATATAAAGCAATGCAAGATATAAGAGAGATAGAGTTGAGAGATAGAGGATCAAACGCACACAATAAGATATGTTTCGAGGTTCAAGCCACTGCTCAATGTCCCCGCCTTTACACAGAAGGATTTCTACTATGTCCACGCAGGACTTCCACAAAGGGACATCCACTGAGGAATTACAACTTTACACTTGGAGTACACTACTCCTCTCTCAACACAATCACCTCTACACAAGAGGGATAAGCACAAAGTCAAACCACAATCACCTCTACACAAGAGGGATAAGGCACAAAGTCAAAGCTCAACCACAATCACTTCTACACAAGAGGGATAGGCACAAAGCCAAAGCAAAGAAGAGATTACAACCTTGGTGATCACAATAAACCACAAACAACGCTTGGTGATCACAATAGACCACAAATAATTTTTCTCACAAAAACAAGATCCTATAGATAGGATTAGATTTGATAGCTCAAGTGTGAGAAAATAAAGTGTTTGAAAAAGAAAAATAACAATGAAAAACACTTGAGAAAAACACTAGATATATATGAAAATAAAGATCAAAACCAATTTTCCAAAGACTCTCTTTTCTTTGTTTTTTTCAACACTTTAAAAATAAATAAAAGATAAAAGTTTTGGCTCAAAAACTCTTTTAAAACTTACTACTAAACACTTGAAAAGATGAGAAGAAAGGCTCTTAAAAATCTTGTTGAAAACAGCTCAAGAGAACCCCTTTATATAGGCCCTCAAATTATAGCTGTTGGCAGCCAGAAAAGGTCAGTTTTCGGTCGACCGGCCAGCGGTCATATTTTTGACCGTTGAGCAACCGGTCGATCGCCCGGTCGACCGCACTATGCTAACTTGCCTTCCGGTCAACCGCCCGGTCGACCGAGCCTAAAGGCCTTCAGCCTGTCGGTCGACCGCCTGGTCGACCGGCGCTACCTGAGAGTTGGGTAGTTACAATCGGTCGACTGCCCGGTCGATCGGCCTTATAGGCTGGCCTTGTGCACGTCCCTTGTGCATATTGGTCGAGGGACCGATCGACCGACCTCTGATCCGGTCGACCGCCAGTAGGCTCAGAAACAGGTTTTTAGGGATTGAAAACTTGTCTTTTTAACTCCAATAAAATCCCATAAAATCTCATAAATTCCAAAAAAATCAGTTCTGATTAATATTTGAAGAAAAAATATGTGTAACTAAAAATCAACACATATTATAAACTATTTGAGCTATTTTTGTGATATAGAAATTAAGCTTTAACACAAAACTAGTATTTTTCAAAAACCAAACTTTGAAATGGAAATCCGATTTTTCTAAAACTTGTATAAATACAAAAATAAGAGATTTAAGCTCTTTTGAAGCATAGAGTATATGGATAGAATCCAATACACATATAAAAGATATATCTATATTTTTGACAATAAATCCAAGATAAGTTTTGTTAATTACAAAACTCTAAGCACATGAAATAGAATCATCGAAATAAGTTTTTTTAAATATATGAAGCATAGATGTATATAGATGAAATCTAATATACATTAAACCATTTAAACTTGTTTTGATTCTATCTATTCATGAAAATCATATATATGTATAGTTGAAATTCAAAACTGATAAAATCGAAAACCAAACCTATTAAACTTGTGTGTGTGTAAACTTGAGCATATCAACACTAGTCTATCTTACACAAGATCTAAACACAAATTCAAACTAAACAAATCGAAGTCTTCTTCTAGAACTCCTTCTCCAAGCCGACTCGATCCAAAGAGCTTGACTCCATCTGAGTTCTAGAAGCGTCCTTGACGCGTGAGCTCTTGAATCTACATGAGTTAGCTCCAAAACTTCTTTGTTGATGCTAAACACCTACTAATATCTTGATCAATAACTGAAATTATATAAATACAAGATTATTAGTAAACTAACCTTTATAAGTTAGTCATCATCGAAACTAAGGTGAAAGGTCTCTGGGCTAACAATCTCCCCCTTTGATGATGACAAAACTTATGAGGTTATATGTATGCATCCATTAAGGATAGACTTCCTAGAAGCTCTCCCTTAACATATGCATGATCGATAAATATATAAAGATATGCAATAAAACTCAAGACACCAATAAAACAAGATATATGCATAAATACATAGTAAAACATGAAAACAAGATATATGCGTAAACACATAATAAAACGGGCATATATAAACCTGAATTCTTCTCCCCCCTTTTGTCACTCATCAACAAAGGGGTGAAGACAAACAAATAATAACGTAAATTAAAACAAAATTTTGAAACATTTTTTTTTAATGAATTGATACCAATAAAAGGACATGATATCAATTGAAAGTAAACACTAAATTTTTAGGTAAACACTATATTCATTTTGTAATAAGGACACCAATTTGAAAATAATACCGATTTAAAATTATTGATACCAATATTGAAAATGTAAGTATATACCAAAGCAAAATACTTTTCATCATAAAGAGTGGGAGTAAGATACCAATTAAAAAGTAAAATCAATTGAAAGATAAATAAGAATTTTTCTCCCCCTTTATGAAATACCAATAAAAATAATGTATATGCTTGTATATGATACCAATTAAAAAATAATTGACATTAAGAACTAAGTCAAGCTTAACAAGAGATAATTTATATGATCCATACATATATAGAAAATTTATAATGTATGGCATGTATGTTTAAAGTAAAAGAAAATATTTATATGTATGTGTCAGAGTAATATAATGTTACTTTAGATATGATCATACATATATAGAAAATATGAGTATACAAAATGAATTTAATACCAATTGAAATCAAATTTTAATTGACAAAACAAATGTTAGTACTACTTATAAAAATTTTAAGATACCAATATTAGATTTTAATATCAATTGAATATGCAATTGATACCAATTGAAATTTGAAGCATATATATATAGAAAACAAATATGAGTATACAAATATATGAAATATCATGAAGATCATGTGTATAACTCATACCTATCACCCTATTCATGCACATGTTTAAAAAATATTCAATAAGGGTATAAGGCATGGTCGCCATCCAACCGCCTTTGGAAGGTAGGGGTTTTCAAAAATATGATTTGAAAATATTTAACATATTTGAAAATCACTACCAATTGAAGAATAAAGACTAGTTTAAAGATAATTCTGAAAAGTAGTATTAAATCCTTCAAGTAAGAAATAAAATATAAATATATCCATGAAAATATGAAAATCACATGATCATCGACACTTAAATAGCAATAAAGCACAAATTGGCTCAAAAATCATGAGTAATACCAAACATAGAGTGTAAGAATCATGTAACCAACAAAATCGTGAAAATAAGGCATTGAAGCTCATATGAATTTTTTTTTATAAACATGAAAAATATAAAAATTCAATTTTCATCAAAACAAACTTCAAGGTATATATATGTTTTATCTATACTAAAGTATACATACATATCCAAACATAGACTAGTCCACAAAAGTATATTACATGAAGGCAAGTGGTTCTAGAATATACATGTATATCTATTAGTTTTAGATAAAAATAACATATACATGAAGATAACACATTTTATTGAAAACATGTACAAAAATAGGGAATACATGTTAAGATGCAAGAATCATCAAAATAAGGTTATATAAGTACATCTAATGGGTACAAGTGAGCAATAAAGGACAAACACATAATAATCAAATATGACTCACTAGTTGTACAAGTATAAACACAAGTTTTAACGAATACTACATCTAAACAAATAACCAAAAACATGAAGTGTAAAATCTTAAACAAACATGATTATTAGGGTAAACATACGTGCATTAGAGCTCGGATATATACAATAGCTAAACTATAGTAGAATACAAAAATAATAGTCTATATAAACATGGGTGTATCTCAAATACTATTTATATATTTCAAAAGTCTAATAAACATTGCATTTAAACATAATGAACATGAAAAATCAAGACACGCTAAAAATCATCAATGAGTAAGCATGTAAATATAATAAGGAGTTAGAGATAGTTACTAAAACCAATAGGGCTCATCTCTAGATCTCCAAACCATGGTGGTCCTCCCACCAAACATCCTTGAAGGTGATACATCCAATGTAGTGTCCATCAAGCTCAAAGCATCCACCATCAAGGCACCAATACCTCACGTCAAGTGAGAGCCCACACGTACATTAAATATAATAGGGGTGGCTTTTGGTACCCATACTTTTTTGGGTCCATAGGGGTTAGCACCTTTCCTAACCCAAATAAATTTATTTAGAAAATTTGAATTATATATTTTATCATAGCAAAACTTTGTAAGGTGGCCTTTACGTCCACAATGTGTACAAGTGTACACACTAACATCCAAGGTGTCGTGTGTGTGAACGTGAGAAGCATGTGCATGCCGTGATTGGTGTGCATGAATATGTGAAACTTGTTTCTTTCGAAACATGAATTATAATTTCTTGCGATCCATAGCACATTGGCTCAAAGTGGAGCCCAAACAATCTGCACTATTTTTTAACATGCAAATATCATTTTCAATTGTTGAAGAAGAAGTGGAGCATGCATTCTTATCAATAGAGGGTATAACAATGGAATCGTGACAAGAATGAGAAGCCAAATTAGTTTTCAAAAAATATTTTCATTTGAACAAATTCAAATTCTTTTAAAATCAAAGCAATTTTATTTTTCAAAAAATTGTTTTCTTTTAAAACAAAATAGAGTTTTGAAGGCAAAACCTCATTATTCTTCAAAACATCATCACAATCATTTTTAATCTTTAAAATTTCATTTTCTTATAAAGTAAGATCAAGTTGAGTTTTCAATGAGTCCCTTTCATTTAAAATATCAACCCTCTCTTGTAAAATCATGTTTAGCTTTAAAAACAAATTTTCATTTTTTTCTTTTAATTTAGAACTCTTGTTTTTCAAAGTTTTGTACTTTAAAAGCAAGTTTTCACAAAACATAGATAGTTCTTCATTTAATGCATGTGCATCCATGTTATCATCACAAGAAGAACTAGCACTATCATCTAGTTGAGTGTCCGAAATTACCTCAAGGGAGTCATTCCCTTGGACCATGTAGCAAGTTTCGTCGGACTCTTCCACCAAGGGTTCTTTCTCCACATAATTTGTCATTTGTAGCTCGGGAGAGGTCAATGTGTCCCACACTGTAAAAGCAGAATCACAGTTAGCAATAATAGAAAGATAATCTTTGCTAAGTGTGTGCCTAAGTACCTCTAAGACTTGTGCATTGTCCTTATATGCTTGTCATTATCAAGTTAAGATTTCTTGGCAATGGCATGATAAACATGCAATCCTAGGGTTTTAAGATATATACTCATCTTTTACTTTCACATATCAATGTTGGTAACATCATACATGGGAGGGGAAAGGAAATCCATGAGTGTATAAAAATATGTGTGCAAATGCAAATCTAGATTAGCAATCTAAGATCTCACTCCTATGTGGTTAAACCGAATATCAGGAATGTTGGCTCTGATACCAATTGAAATACACGTAGAGGGGGTGAATAGGCGTACTAGCTAATCTAAAGACAAATGATGCGGTATTTTAAAACTCATTTGCAACACACTATGCGTAACTAAAGAATGTAGCCGAATTTTTGGTGAAGGGCTTTGGACTATCTCCTCGAGATTCCTCTAGATTAAGAGTTGAGGTGTTACATAAATCTCTCTTGGTTCAACACAAGTATAGGCACACACAAACTATATCTAGCATATGAATATGTGTAATATAAAATCATGCAAAATATAAGAGAGATATATTGAGAGATAGAGAATCAAACACAAATAACAAGATTTGTTTCGAGATTCGAGCCGCTGCTCTACATCCCCGCCTTCACACAGAAGGATTTTCATTATGTCCACACAGGACCTTGTACAAAGGGACCTCCACTGAGGTATTACAACTCTACGCTTGGAGTACATTACTCTCAAACACAATCACCTCTACACAAGAGGGATAGGCATAAAGCCAAACCACAATCACCTTTACACAAGAGCGATAAGACACAAATCAAATCTCAACCACAATCACCTCTATACAAGAGGGATAGACACAAAACCAAAGTAAAGAAGAGATTACAAACTTGATGATCACAATAAACCACAAACAATACTTGGTGATCACAATAGACCACAAAAAAATTTTCTCACAAAAACAAGATCCTATAGATAAGATTAGATTTGATAGCTCAAGTGTGAGAAAATAAAGTGTTTGAAAAAGAAAAATAACAGAAAAAATTTGGGAAAAACACTAGATATATATGAAAATAAAGATCAAATCAATTTCCCAAAGACTCTCTTTTCTTTGATTTTTCCAACACTTTAAAAAAAATAAAAGATAAAACTTTATAGCTCAAAAACTCTTTTAAAACTTGCTGCTAAACACTTGAGAAGATGAGAAGAAAGGCTCTTAAAATTTTGTTGAAAACAGCTCAAAGAACCCCTTTATATAGGCCCTCAAAATTATAGCTGTTGGCAGCCAGAAAAGGTCAGTTTTGACCTTTCAGTCGACCGGCCCGGTCGACTGGTCAACGGTCATATTTTTGACCATTGAGCCACCGGTCGACCGCCCGGTCGACTGTACCAGGCCAACTCGCCTTCCAGTCGACCGCCCAGTCGATTGAGCCTAAAGGCTCTCAGCCTGTCGGTCGACCTCCCGATCGACCAGCGCTACCTGAGAGTTGGGTAGTTACAGTCAGTCGACCGCCTGGTCGATCAGCCTTACAGGCTGGCCTTGTGCATATCCCTTGTGCACATCGGTCGACTATCCGATCGACCGCCAACAGGCTCAGAAACAGGTTTTTAGAAATTGAAAACTTGTCTTTTTAACTCCAATAAAATCCCTTAAAATCTCATAAATTTCACAAAAATCAGTTCTTATTAATATTTGAAGAACAAATATATGTGATCAAAAATTAACACATATTACAAACTATTTGAACTATTTTTGTGATATAGAAATTAAGCTTTAATACAAATCAGTATTCTCCAAAAACCAAACTTTGAAATAAAAATCCGATTTTTCTTAAACTTGTATAAATACAAAAATAAGATATTTAAGCTCTTTTGAAGTATAGAGTGTATGGATAGAATCTAATACACATATAAAAGATATATCTATATTTTTGACAATAATTCCAAAATAAGATTTGTTAATTATAAAACTTTAAACACATGAAATAGAATCATAGAAATAAGTTTTTCTAAATTTATGAAGCATAGATGTATATAGATGAAATCTAATATATATTAAACCATGTAAACTTGTTTTAATTTTATTTATTCATGAAAACCATATATATGTATAGTTGAAATCCAAAACCGGTTAAACCGAAAATCAAACGTATTGAACTTGTGTGTGTAAACTTGAGTATACCAACCTACTCTATCTTACACAAGATCTAAACACAAATTCAAATTAAACAAATTGAAGTCTTCTTGTAGAACTCCTTCTCCAAGCCGACTCGATCCAAACACGATCTAAAGAGATTGACTCCATCCGAGTTCTAAATGCGAACTTGACGCGTGAGCTCTTGAATCTACATGAGTTAGCTCCAAAACTCCTTTGTTGAAGCTAAACACCTACTAATATCTTGATCAATACTGAAACTATATAAACACAAGATCATTAGTAAACTAACCTTCATAAGTTAGTCACCATCAAAATTAAGATGAAAGGCCTCTGGGCTAACAAGGAGGATGTGCTATCAAGTCTTGATGCTTCCACTGCGCCACTCTGATCAGCAACATGAACTTCAGCAAGGTTCAAGCTCTGAAATCTGGATATGCAGGTTCATAGTTGTCAGAAAAGTAACCCAACAAGTATGTAAAATTAGTGCCAAATGGCGTGCTCAGGCAAACACATGTGTACAAAAATATCAATGGATCGTGTATTCAAGACAAGCAGGCATGCAGTAATAGTAAAATAAATGAAATTTATTTATCCATGCATGTATGAACTGAATATGTTATTTATAAAATGTAAATGGAGACAAAATCAACTTTATAAACTCAATCTCTGTATCCATGAGATTAGTATGTCGAGGGGGTGATCTAAATAAAGAAACCCTCATCTATATACCATATATCTCACTTAACCATCAATTAAGTATATATAACCAGAGTTATTAATCAGTAAGTATATCAGTATTCTTGTGATCAGTGATTCCAGTATTCTGTCAATAGTAATCAAGTATCAGGGGTACTAGTTATGTTTGAAATTCTTATACAGAAGGTAGTTAAAATAACTTAATTATATAACAATAACAATAATCAGTATCGCTTGTTATTATTATAATCATTCTCCTCTAGTATTCCATACTACTGGCAGCTCATATTGGAGTCCGTACTTCCAATAGAACACATCCGAATCCTGATATACGGATACAATCATTCGAATGAATGATGATCGAATAACTTCCGCTCCTGACATTATTATTATCAGATAATTAAGTTATGTCAGGTAGGGGGTAGAGTGTAGTGCATTATGTTATACAATAAGATTATCAGAACTGTCTAATATTTTAATCATCTCCTACCAATGTCACCCATCACTGGTAGTCCATACTAGAGTTTGTACTCCAGTAGAACTTACTTAGATCTGATATGAGTGTATTAGAATTTAAATGAAGGAGAGGCCAAATATCACACGTTCCTAGCATCATCATTGTTGGGTTGTTGCATTCTTATTATTCATCTGATCCATATATCTAGTATGTATTTTTGGTACACATACATCCACATATGAAGGATGAGTTATTATTGGAAACTGATGAGAATCAACTGTATCAGGCTCATAATGGGCCCCGTGCATACCCGGGACAACGGCCTCAGTCGATTGGATCTACCCTCCAATCTCAGCCGCTAGCTGTAAGGATCTTATTTGTATGCCCTAAAATCAGTAGTGGAATCAGTACAGGGTTCCAGTACACCCCATAAGAACACTTGTGGCCTCAGATAGTTTTGAACAGTATTGCAATATCGAGCCATTATAAAGCCGTACATATTGATGCCATCAGTTTCCTCGATCCCCTTTGTATGTGGAGTCAATTATTATTACCAGTTCATTATACAATTCTCAATGTATGTTCATGATATACCATTTACGGGAATCAATATGAGTACATCACAAGGGAGATGTGGGATTCTTGAGGTGGCTTCTGTGGATTCAAGAGGTGGCCCCACCACAGATATGTGTGATGTGACATTTTGTTCCTCATGACACTTAGTTCCACGCACCATATCAGTAATAGGAGTATCAGGAGTATATCCTTGTCAGGATTCAGTAATTCAGCAATTTGGTATTCAGGAGTAATTCTCTGTAAAGTGATAACCATGATTCATGTATTTTAAATAGTAAGGTATCAGTTACAGTATCAATATTAGTATGTCAGAGCAGGAATCAGTATACTGGGTCAAGTATATGTATCTGTTGGCCCAAAGCCCATCACTCTAGTTTTGATGATGATTAACTCATATAGTTATACTACTAATGATCTTGTGTTTAATAAGTTTCAGATATTTGATCAAGATATTAGTCGGTGTTTAGCTTCAACAAAGGATTCGAAATCAAGTTTTGAAGTTAGCACGTGTTGATTCAAGTGCTCGCGCATCAAGATTGCATCAAGTGCTCAAGAGGAGTTTAGTTCATTGGATCAAGGTTTGAACCAAGTCAAGAAGGAGAAGAAGATTTTCAAGAGAAGATTTTCAAGAAGTCTTGTGTCAAGTTTGTAAGTGTCAACATTTATTTTTAGATAAAATGTAAAGGATAGATTAGTTGTGGATTGCTCAAGCTCATACACATACACACACAAGATTTATGTGTGTTTTTCATATTTTGATTTTAGAAAAATACCGTTTTCGTTTTAAGCTTCAATGTTTCATGATTAGATTTCATCAAAACAAGTTTACGTGGTTTATATGTATTTTAGATTTCATCCATACACATTGTTAGTTCAAATGTTTAGAAAAACTTAATTTGATGTTTCTATATCATGTGGTTAAGTTTCGTATTTATCAAAACTTATTTTAGAGCTTATTATCAAAACATAGATATTTCATCTCATATGCGTATTGGATCATATCCATACACTCTAAGCTTCAAAAGTGTTTAAAATATCTTGTTTTTGTATTTGGAGAAGTTTTGAAAAAAATTGTTTTTCGAATTAAAGGTTGATGAAAATACAGATTTTCGTTTAAAGTTAAATTTCTATATCACAAAAATGATTCAAAATGTTTGTAATATGTGTTGATTTTTAATCAAACATGTTTGAACATCAAAGTATTTTAATGAACCTATTTTGTAGATTTTATGTGATTTTATGAGAATTTATAAGGATTTATTTAACCAAGTTTTAATCCCAAAAGATTTGCAGATTAGGCTTTCTGGCGGTCGAACGACGGTCGACCGAGCCAGAAGTCGGTCGACCGGGCGGTTGACCGATGTGCAAAGAATGTGCACAGCCATTTTGGCTTGAGGCCCGGTCGACCATGCGGTCAACCGCTAAGGCCCCCTGTCGACCGACCGGTCGACTGTCCAGAGAACACAGCTCTCTGGATCTGGCCTCGGTCGATCAGGCGGTCGACCGGGCGGTCAAAGCCCAGGCACGGTCAATCGGGCGGTCTACCGGCAGGCTGCAACGTTAAAAAATATGATCGTTGGTCGGTCGACCAGCCGGTCGACCGACAGCAGAGTTTTCTGCTGAGTTGGCCTTCAACGGCTAGTTTTTGATCCCCTATAAAATGGGGTTCCCTTTGCCTGTTTTCTACAAGATTTCAAGAGAGTTTTTGTACCAGTTTTTCCTATCTCTTTTAGGGTTTTTCTCCACTTATTTTAGGGCTAATATTTCTATATCAAAAGGAGAGTTTTCAAGAGTGTTTTTAAAGAGATTTCTTGAGTTTTTCCTCCACTACTCTATCTAGTTTTTCTCACACATACTTCATCTTTCCATTGCTATATCAATCCTCCTAGGATCTTTGTTGTGAGAGTGTTTTTAGGTGATCTAAGTGTAAAGATCACCAAGTGTTCATTCTTGTATTTGAGGAGGCGAACTTGCACGTTCGTGTTTGTGACGAGTTCTTGTGGGAGCTCAGTGTAAAGGTGCGGCCTCAACAAGCTAGTATGCTAGCGTGTGTTGTTCTTGCGGGAACAAGTAAGGGACTCATGGGTTCAAGAGTTCTAGTGTGAGCTCGTTGTAGGTGTTGCGGCACCGAGTGATCTAGTGGGATCATTTTTAGTGAAAATCCTTCATAGTGTTGAAGGTAGGGACGTAGAGCAAGGGTACTCGAACCTTGAAACAAATCTCCCGTGTTTGCGATTGCTCTCTCTCTCTCTCTCTCTCACTTGTGTTTATATATCTTGCATGCTTATATTGCTTATCTCTTTATATGCTTGATATATCTTGTGCCCTATTGATATATGCTTGGGATTGTTTGCTCATACTTGTATTCAACCAAGAGAGTCATAGTAGCACCTCAACTCTAAATCTAGAGGAATCTTAAGGAGATAGTTCAGAGCCTTTCACCGGGAATTCGGCTACACTATTGTGTTATACTTTGTGTGTTTAGCTTAATAGTTTTAATTTGTATAAATAGTTTTTAATTCCGCATCATTATTATTAGATTAGCTAGTACACCCCCTCTAGGTGTATTTTTCAATTGGTATCAGAGCTTTGTGCTCTTGATTTTGGTCTAACAATCTTGAGTTAAAGATCCTCATTATAGCTAATCATAATATTTATATACACACATATGGATTTCATGACACCTCCCATGTTTGATATTCTTAACATCTAAACTTGAAAAGTTAAGATGTCAATGAAATACACCTAGAGGGGGGGTGAATAGGTGTAATTGCTAATCTAATGATCTTTTTAAACTTAATAGAATGAGTGATGCAACGATCTCTCAAAACACGACTAAGAGCCGAATACCCCGTGAGAGGTTCTGAACTCCTTCCTCCCAATTCCCCTTAAAAATGGGTTAGAGGTGCGCAATGCAACCGTGTTGTATGAGATATGATCGAACAAGTAAAGAATGAAATGCTATGATGAAATACACACAATCAACAATACAAGTAAAATAAACAAGAGAAGATTGCACAAAGAAAAGGGTTAGTTCTCAAGCAAATAATTGAAGACAATATAAAGCAAGAGAAATGTAAAGCAAGATGACGCAAGGCAATCGCAAACACAAATGATTTGTTTTGAGGTTCGAGCCACCGCTTTAGTCCCCGCCTTCACCTCCGTGAAGGGTTTCCACTATCCACCGAGGATGCCTTACAAGTTTGGTCTACCGAAGACCCCAAGCCCTTAGCTTCACAACTTACAAAGAACTCCACCTAGGAGTTGTCTCCACAAGAACTAGGATCACAAGAACAATTGTGATCTCCTCAAGATCACAAAACTCTTTCTCAAACTCTTTTACAACACTCTCACTCTTTTTACAACTTCTCTATAGTATGAGTAAAGGACTTTTGGCTCTATGAAGTGTGGTGAGAAAACTTCAGTTGTAGAGTGATATTGGCAATCAACACAACTGAAAAACAAACTTTAAAAGAGTTGGAAATGAAAGCTTTGAAACAATTTTTCTCTTTCTCTTGAAAACAATGAAAACCAAGGATTTTTCTAAGTGAATAAAAAAGACCTATTGCCCTCTATTTATAAGGAGAGAATAGGTTAAAACTCTTTTCTTTACACCTAATTTGACCTGCAAAAGGCTTCCAACAACTCTCTAAAACTCTAATAAAAAGAAAAAGAAAACAGATTTTCAGACTTGCCCAAAGAGGAAAGAGCCGTTAGGCTGCAGCAGGCTTGGCGGTCGACCGGTCCGGTCGACCGTCGCCTTGCTGGCAAAGAGCCGTTGGGCTCCGGTCGACTGTCCGGTCGACCGTCTCCTCAAAGGAAACACAGTTTCCTTAGTGCGGTCGACCGGGCGGTCGACCGAAACAAACCGAGAGTGGCCTGCTTACAGTCGGTCGACCGGGCCGGTCGACCGACAGACGTACACAAACGTGCACGTCCTGACACAGGCGCCGGTCGACCGGGCGGTCGGCCGGTCAACCTGAAACAGGGAAAACTGGCAGGATTTGGAGTTGGAAAATTTTGTGAAAAAAATATTTTGAGATACTTATAACTAAGTATTATGCAAAAATAGTCTACACACATGTTTTAAACAAGATATTCAATTTGTAACAAGTTTGGATACATGTATATATAAACTTAGGCATAAAACTTAGAAACAAACATTTTTAAAACATAGAATTTTGTAAGGAAAAATGTGTGTGTGTATCCTAGAGCCAAATATCATATACTCAAACTTTAACATTCTATTCTTACAAAGATCTAAGGACTTCAAGGCTTCAAGAGGGGCTTTCTCCACTTGATCTTCAATTTTGCATCTTGAGCCCAATTTGAGTTATCTTGAGTCCAAGTCACCTTCCTTTAGGGAAGAAAACACCTATGCAAGATAGAAAACCTGAAACACACTTAAACAACAAATAATATTAGTACAAATAACTAATATATTTTGTAATCATCAAAACACACTAAAGACGGGTGATTGTAACCTTGGGCCAACAATCTCCCCCTTTTTGATGATGACAAAACATATAAGTTATTTAAACAAATAAGGAAGAAGAGCTTGGAAAGTTCCCCCTCAAACAATGCTATGTAAAAAATAACTATGAGTGAGATACATGAAGCATTGAAAACATTGAAAACACAATATTTTTGTCAAAAACTTAAATACCAATTGAAATCAAACTTAATCTTATATACCAATTAAACTTATACTTTTTCTCTTAAACTTATAGTTTTAATCTTTTTCTCCCAAAACTCAAGTAAATAAACAAAACTCAAACTATAAGCAAACTTATTTCTTTTTCTCCCCCTTTTTGTCATACATCAAAAAGGGTTAAAATCAAAACAAGCAAAACACCAAAATAGAAATATTTTTAAGAATCTATCACGCAAACATTCAACTCACCACAAATAAATGAAAATCTAGCATAATCTAGAGGTTTAGTAAAAATATCGGCAAGTTGAAAATCGGTAGAAACATAATCAATATCAATATCACCTTTCTCATAATGATCTCGAAGAAAGTGATACCTAATGTCAATGTGTTTGGTTTTACTATGTTGATTTGCATTCTTTGTCATGTGAATAGTACTAGTATTATCACAAAATATTTTAACATGATCAAAGTGTAAATCATAGTCAAGGAGAGTATGTTTCATCCAAAGAACTTGTGCACAACAAGCTCCGGCTGCAACATACTCCGCCTCGGCGGTTGAAAGGGCTACCGAATTTTGCTTTTTGGAAAACCAAGATACAAGACAATTACCTAAGAATTGACATGTTCCACTTGTGCTCTTCCTATCTACCCTACAACCCGCATAGTCGGCATCCGAAAAACTCGTCATTGAAAATTGTCCGGTTTTCGGATACCACAAACCCATTTCAATAGTGCCCTTTAGGTATCTAATTATGCGTTTAACCGCAATTATATGAGATTCTTTAGGACAAGATTGAAAACGTGCACAAAGACAAACGGAAAACATAATATCCGGCCTACTAGCCGTCAAATAAAGCAAGCTACCTATCATGCTACGATATAATTTAATGTCTACACTTTTACCTTGTTCATCCTTGTCAAGCTTTGTAGTTGTTGCTATGGGAGTTTTGCTTACTTTAGATTCTTCAAGCCCGAACCTCTTGATTAGTTCCTTTGTGTATTTGGCTTGATTGATGAAGATCCCATCCTTCCTTTGCTTGATTTGGAGTCCAAGGAAATAGTTGAGTTCCCCCATCATAGACATTTCGAATTCATCCTTCATGCATGATTCAAAAGCTTGGCAAAGAGATTCATTAGTAGAACAAAAAATAATATCATCTACATAAATTTGCACAATAAGAATATCATTTTCTACATGTTTTGTAAACAAGGTTGTATCAATTTTACCTTTCTTAAAACCATTTGAAATCAAAAATAAAGAAAGTCTTTCATACCAACCCTAGGGGCTTGTTTTAAACCATAAAGAGCTTTATCTAATTTAAAAACAAAATCCGATGTGTAGGATCAACAAACCCGGGGGTTGTTCAACATACACTTCCTCTTCAATAAAACCATTTAGAAAAGCACTTTTAACATCCATTTGAAACAATTTAAAATCTTTATATGAGGCAAATTGATTGCTAAAAGAAAGAACAACCAATGAGTTAAGAATATACCGTGTAGCTTGTGGCTGACGGGTCGTGTCCACAAGGAGGGATGCGATGGAAGCTTTTCGGTGAATCGTTTAGAAACAAGGAGTTGTGTTCATTTTTTAGGAAAAAGAGAATGGAGACAAAGAGATGAAGGAAAGAAAAATTGCAATTTTTAGAAAAGATTTTTGGAGAAGGTGATATAGAAAACTTGGAATTGTTTTGTTGTTTGTAGTAATAAAGAAGGTCTGGGCTCACTATCTCACTACTCAATTGTTCTTTCTTCTCTTAAAATGTTAAGTCCCTCAAATGATTAATTGCAAACTTAGAGTTGTCTTTTAGAAAGCTTTAAGTAAAGCACATAAGATGTTAGAAGAGTTGAGTCTTTTTCTTCAAGAAATCGTAGAATCGAATGTTAAAACATCAAGCGCGAAGAAGCAAGAATGAATTAAAAATGATTCGAGAGATGTTCATGAAAGAGTTGTGAATTCAACTATCTGAGCCCATCCTCATGTGCCTTCAAGAACACTTTCAAAAAGAAAGGCTTTTAAGTGAGGCATTCATATGAGTCATCGGGTCTTTTTTTCTTTTAAAAGCAGGGGAGAAGAAAAGCAAAAGAGAGTTCGATAGCAAGCCCAGAAAAAACGTTTAGTTATCCATGGAAAACAAAGAAGAAAACAAAGACATAATGCAAACCATACCGTATTGCAAGTGGAAGAGAAATTGGCTCGACTTTTGTATTGCTGTCACTTCAATCTTCAAGTACAAGCTCTCAGTCCTCTCTCTCACAAGTTTTGAACTGGACTACAAATTAAAAAGCAAGATTACAACTCTTGTTCTAGCTAACAAAGAACCTAAATCCTAAGAAAATAAATGTAAAACTTAATCCTAGTCTTCGCCCCTTTTCTCTTTGCTGAAACCAGTATTTATAGGCAAAAACCTAAAGGGGAAGATCTCAGGAAGATTGAGGAATCTCCTGGTCTGATGTATTTTCCGTATCTTCTTCTGATTTTCTTGTTTTTGCTTCAAAAGTTGACAAAACAGCCTTTGATTGTGCTTGATTCAGGGAGGATTCTTCTCAACCTTCCTTATATGCCAAGATTTTGCCCACAGGGAGGATTCTTCTCAACCTTCCTTATATGCCAAGATTTTGCCTTGATTTCTTCATCTTGATTCAGGGAGGATTCTTCTCAACCTTCCTTATATGCCAAGATTTTGCCCTGATTTCTTCATTTCAAATTTATTCTGAATTAATCAGAATTTGGTGGGCTATTGGGCTTTGTATTTCTTTTCTTTCTTTTAGCACTTGGGCCTACATTTAACAGAGGAAAGAAGACTATTAATAGGATTTATTAGCTTAAAAGTATGGTAAGGTGACTATGTAAATGCAATATACGTGACTAATCACATCCCCACACTTATCTTTTGCTCGCCCTCGAGCAAAACAACTAAACTATGCTAAGGATTATTAGACCACTTTCGCAGGTCACTCGATTGCACTGAGCATGTGCAACAAGCCGTTAAACCTCTAGGTTTCCCCTAGAGGACGAGTTTTGTCTCGTGAGGTTTTCAGCGGATTACACCCACAAAATCCGAAATGAAAGAGAAAAAAGTTAGTATTTTCGAAAAGCATTTTTTTTTGTGAAGGAGAAAATATTTGAAGTATATTTGTGAGAGCTTAAGTAATCTATAAGTTATAGGAATATCAAATCTTTCATTCCTAAACTTAGTCTCTATTCAAAAACATGTCATCAATTAAAGTAAGGTGTCAAATTGTATTTCTCATCTAGTCTATTAATTTACCCTGAGTCGTATGCACTATCATGATTGTGAAGTTTACTAAGGGTTCTTCAACATTAACTCCTATGCCTTATATTTATTTATTTTTGGTGAAATTTATTCCTCAATTTCATTAGGCTTTCTAATCTGCCCATGTAACGAGCATTCAGTCGGTGACACCCAAACCGGACAGTTTTAGGGCACCAGGTGAGAAAACACCCCTAAGGACTTAAACACTCGAGCAGATAAGGCCACGAAACTAAGATTTTTATACGATGTATCCCTTTTAGGCGTGAATACCTATGCTTCATGAGGCATAAATACCCAGCTTAATCAGAAGATACACATTTTTTCTTTTTTTTTTTTTTTTCAAACTTATCTAATTATCTTTTGCATAAATACTAAGGCTTGCTTAGGCCAAAGCACCTAGCTAATCAATAATTAGACTCGTTTTTCTTTTTTATTTTTTTATTTTTTATTATAAGGCATAAGAGTCTCTGTTTTTAAACCCTAAGTGTGTAAGTGTATTTTGTGTGCATATGTCATCAACGTAAATATCAAGACTAAATTACTTTCACAAATTTTCTTCCTAACCCTAAAAATCAAACAAGTTTTTTTGTTTTGACCAAGTGTAAGAAATCCTAATTATGATTCTCCTATTCCTTAAAATTGACTTAGTTTCTTACAAAAAATATATCAAAATATTGTTTACCCCTTTCAAAAAGTTTTTTTTTTTATATCAGTCATGTTAGAATCCTCCCCCACACTTATCTCATGCATTGTCCCCAATGTATGAAAGAAATGTATACATGCATGAAATGAAATGTAAAAGAGGTGCATATATTATACAGAAATATGTACAACATCAAGTTTCACCCATACCTAGAGCTTTTTCAGTCTTATCCCTCTAGCTCTCTTCCCATCATTCCAATGGGTCCTCTTTATAGGGCACAGTGAGGAGGCCAAGTGTTTTGTCATTTTAGCTTCCTGCCTCCCCAGTCTCACCTTCTTTAGGTGTTTCTCCCTCATATTGCCACAATCATTATTCAAAAATTTACCACCACCACCCTTCTCAGTTGGAACTTCCTCATTATGAATGCCTAGGAATTCTAACTCAGTTCCATAGATCTCCTCAAAACTTAAATCAACACTTTCACCTGGAAATGTATAATTAACCAAATGATCCCTAGTTGGTTCATCCAAACACATGAGTTCTTCTTTGAAAAGGTTTTCAAAGAGTATGTCAATTGGAGGTTCTTGAACTATATTCTCATGCGATACATTATTGGTTGGCTCATCGAAAGTGAAGATATTTAAATCAAATTTCCCCTTTTCAAAGGGTACTTTAACATTAGGATCTCCGACATATGCCTTCTCATCAAGATAATCGCCTTCATTGAATAATTCACTAAGAAACAACGACTCATCTTCTATATCTTCACCTTCTTCATCACAATTATTTTCAATAAAATTTACCTCAAATGATTGATCCTTTATCTTACGAGGTTGTTTTTCATGGTTGAAGACATTGACTTCTCTAGTCATGTCCCCAAAGTTAACCTCATGGACCCATTCCTACAATTGATGATGGCATTGGCCGTAGCAAGGAATGGTCGCCCTAGGATAACAGGAGTTTGAGCCCTATGATTGGAGTTGGACACAGGTTGTGTCTCTAGAACTATGAAATCGACAGGGTAAATAAACTCCCCTACCCGGATAAGGACATCGTTAATCTGCCCCTTTGGAACTTTCACTGAACGGTCAGCCAGTTGGATAGTGACTCGAGTTGGACTAAGATCGCCCAACCCGAGTTGTTGATAAACTGAGAATGGAAGCAAGTTGATACTTGCCCCCAAGTCAAGAAGTGCACGACTAATCTCTGCTTGTCCTATTGTGCAGGCAATGGTTGGACTACCTGGATCCTTGTACTTGACAGGGATCGGACCCGATAGTAGCTCACTAATGTTAGTGGCTAAGAAGACCTTTTTAGGTACATTAGTCTTTCTCTTCTTGGTGCACATGTCCTTAAGAAACTTAGCATAAGATGGGACTTGTTGGATGGCATCAAGAAGTGGCACATTTATCTTCACTTGATTGAAGATCTCAATTATCTTATCCATGTGCGGATTTTGCTTGTTTTTCATCCTATTAGGAAATGGTGCTATAGGCTGGTGCACATGACTGGTTGACTTATCGTTTGCAGATTCATCAACTTTAGGAGGGGTGGGATTAGATGAGGTGGATGCTGAAGTGTGATTGTGCTGACTAGGATTAGGTGGTGTTGATACCTTGTTATCAACTTTCATTCCCGACCTCAATGTATGAACATCATTACATTGATTCAGTGATTGATCCTCAACCAAATGAGCTTGTTGTGAATTCTTAGGATTCATAATTGGTTGACTGGGCAAGGTACCCTTTTGCCTCTCATGTTGTGGGTTGGCTAACTGGCTCATTTGACCCTCTAGCCTCTGTATTGTTTGCATGAGGGAATCTTGGTTCTTCATGTACCTTTCCATGTTTCTCTCGAAATCAGTCATTCTCCTTTCGAGTTGAGGATTCTGGAAGGACGAAGGTGGAGCTTGGTTGGGAAAACTTTGTTGATAATTTGAAAAATTGTCGGGAGAATTGTGAGGGTGATTGAAAAAGTTGGGTTGATGATTGGAAGAATTGGAATGATAGAAGTGGTTTAACCAGGGGTGGTCATTATTTTGTTGGCTCCATGAGAAATTGGGGTGATTTCTCCAGTCAGGATTGTACGTTAGAGCGTAAGGATCATTGTTCGGCCTTGAAAAGGTCGCATTCATCGGTTCAGGAAAATGTTGGTGAGCTTGAAATACAGGACACTCCTCAAACACATGATTCATGGCCTGACAGTAAGTACAACCCGGAGTTGGAACTTGGTTTGGGCTGACTTGATTGACTGGACTTGGTTCTTTCGTTTCTAGAGCTTCCAGTCTTCTAGCCAGGTTAGCTAACTTAGCCTCATTAGCGATGGACGATTCGATAGAATGGAGACCTCCTTTTGAAGAGATGGAGTTAGGATTCCTAGAGGTCTCGCTAGCAGATTCCCATTGGATGGTCTTCTCAGCTAGATTTTCATACAAATCCCATCCTTCATTTTCATCTTTCTGCAAGAAACCCCCTTGGCACATGCTTTCTAAGAGGGTTTTGGTGGAATAGTCTAAACCGTCATAGAGAATTTGGCATTGTCGCCATTTCTCTATTCCATAATGTGGACATTGGACAAGGAGGTCCTTAAAGCGTTCAAAGTACCTCCAGAACGGTTTACTGGGTTCTTGCTTAAATTGTATGATCGTCTTCCTAATGAGAGCGGTTTTATGGATAGGATAGAATTTCTTCAAGAAAATCTTGATGAAACCATCCCAAGATGTGATAGAGCTGGCCGCTAAGCTATAGAGCCATTTCTTGGCTAGGTCCTTAAGAGCAAATGGGACAAATCTCAGCCTAATAGCATCATCTGCAAGGTGTGGGATTTTCATCATTAAGCATACTTCCTCAAATTCTCTTATGAAGAAATAAGCATCTTCGGACTCTAGGCCATGGAACTTAGGGAGTGTATTGATGAACTGTGGCTTAATCTCAAAGTTGTGTTCACCAACCGATGGAAGTTGGATGCAGATGGAAGTGATGTTCTAATGGGATAAAACCTATCCTACAAAGATGTCGGTCGATCCATAACCGAATCTGGTCTTGTTTCGAACTTGGGTGGTGATGTGTTTCTAGTTAACCTAGATGAATTAGGGTCTCTTGACCACACTTGCATACACAAACACAATCACAAACAAGTTCACCAATAGTCAAGAAAAGAAAACAACCAAGCCTAGTCTAAGGTAACCTTGACCTAGACAACTCCTAACTGGTTGATTGTCCACTGGAGGTATAATGTAGACTCTGACCACAAGCTAATCAGCCAGGTCAGGGCAAGATTGGTGGGAGGTTATCCGTCAAAGACGTTCCTTAATTAAGTAACCACCAATCTTCGGGCTTTCGGCCCTTAATCCCTTTCCTAGACACTGATTCGGCAGGAGTCAAATTCCAACACTTTTCCCCTTTAGGATAATCTCCTAATGAGTTCGAGATGTCCCTAAGGCCAACGTCTATCAGATTTTACTTAGGCTTAGGTTGTGCGTGCTTGGAGATGGTTTGTGGGCTAAGGAAGGGTAATGACTTCCCCACCTTATCTTGACTTGGATTTTTCCCTTAGAATTGATTCGTGCAAAGTGTGCAAGATATAGAAAGTAGCATTCAAAAGCAAAATCACCCAAGAATGTTTCCTAAACTATATGCTATGCATACATACCTTGTCTCTAGCTCTCTTTAACAGTAATTGTAAAGTAAACGTAATTAGACAAATGCCTAGAATGCAAGTCTAAACGTTTTTTTTTAAGCAATTCACAATCACTCAAATTACTGTTGGATTAAAACAGGGATGATGATAGCAAAACTAGCACAAATATGACATATAAAAACTGAAATTTTTGCGAGCAATATATCCTGCAAAATAAAGTTTTTAGTAGTCCAATGAATTTTTTCAGATTTTGCAAAGCAATTTTTTGAAATTCTGTTTCCTACTTTCTAGAGTAGGGGCACAGAATTTTCAAGTCTTCTCTTGCAAAGCTTGAATGCTAGATCTTGATCTTCAAGTCCCTGAAACAACACACCAAACTTGTTAAAACAACTACACCGTTCCCTCCCCGGCAACGGCGCCAAAAATTGATTGCTAAAAGAAAGAACAACCAATGAGTTAAGAATATACCGTGTAGCTTGTGGCTAACGGATCGTGTCCACAAGGAGGGATGCGATGGAAGCTTTTCGGTGAATCGTTTAGAAACAAGGAGTTGTGTTCATTTTTTAGGAAAAGAGAATGGAGACAAAGAGATGAAGGAAAGAAAAATTGCAATTTTTAGAAAAGATTTTTGGAGAAGGTGATATAGAAAACTTGGAAATTGTTTTGTTGTTTGTAGTAATAAAGAAGGTCTGGGCTCACTATCTCACTACTCAATTGTTCTTTCTTCTCTTAAAATGTTAAGTCCCTCAAATGATTAATTGCAAAACTTAGAGTTGTCTTTTAGAAAGCTTTAAGTAAAGCACATAAGATGTTAGAAGAGTTGAGTCTTTTTCTTCAAGAAATCGTAGAATCGAATGTTAAAACATCAAGCGCGAAGAAGCAAGAATGAATTAAAAATGATTCGAGAGATGTTCATGAAAGAGTTGTGAATTCAACTATCTGAGCCCATCCTCATGTGCCTTCAAGAACACTTTCAAAAAGAAAGGCTTTTAAGTGAGGCATCATATGAGTCATCGGGTCTTTTTTTCTTTTAAAAGCAGGGGAGAAGAAAAGCAAAAGAGAGTTCGATAGCAAGCCCAGAAAAAACGTTTAGTTATCCATGGAAAATAAAGAAGAAAACAAAGACATAATGCAAACCATACCGTATTGCAAGTGGAAGAGAAATTGGCTCGACTTTTGTATTGCTGTCACTTCAATCTTCAAGTACAAGCTCTCAGTCCTCTCTCTCACAAGTTTTGAACTGGACTACAAATTAAAAAGCAAGATTACAACTCTTGTTCTAGCTAACAAAGAACCTAAATTCTAAGAAAATAAATGTAAAACTTAATCCTAGTCTTCGCCCCTTTTCTCTTTGCTGAAACCAGTATTTATAGGCAAAAACCTAAAGGGAAGATCTCAGGAAGATTGAGGAATCTCCTGGTCTGATGTATTTCCCGTATCTTCTTCTGATTTTCTTGTTTTTGCTTCAAAAGTTGACAAAACAGCCTTTGATTGTGCTTGATTCAGGGGGATTCTTCTCAACCTTCCTTATATGCCAAGATTTTGCCCACAGGGAGGATTCTTCTCAACCTTCCTTATATGCCAAGATTTTGCCTTGATTTCTTCATCTTGATTCAGGGAGGATTCTTCTCAACCTTCCTTATATGCCAAGATTTTGCCCTGATTTCTTCATTTCAAATTTATTCTGAATTAATCAGAATTTGGTGGGCTATTGGGCTTTGTATTTCTTTTCTTTCTTTTAGCACTTGGGCCTACATTTAACAAAGGAAAAGAAGACTATTAATAGGATTTATTAGCTTAAAAGTATGGTAAGGTGACTATGTAAATGCAATATACGTGACTAATCACAAATGCTAGTGTCATCCGTATGGCTTCAAGCCGTGCTACGGGTGCAAAGGTTTCTTCAAAATCGATTCCTTCGATTTGAGTGTAACCTTGGGCAACTAACCTAGCTTTATTCCTAACAACGTTACCCGATTCATCCAACTTGTTCTTAAAGATCCACTTAGTACCAATTGTTGGTCTATCGTGGGGCCTAGGAACAAGGTGCCAAACTTGGTTGCGCTCAAATTGATTGAGTTCCTCTTGCATAGCTAGCAACCAATATGAATCGGCCTCGGCTTCGAGGACGTTCTTGGGTTCAACATGAGAAATAAATGCATAATGTCCACAATAGTCATGAAGTTTAGAGCGAGTTGTTACCCTTTTGATACATCACCTATGACGAGGTCCTTGGGATGATGTGGATTGTATCTCCAATCCTTTGGAAGTTGTTGAGTGGGCTCTTCTCCATTTGTTTGATCTTCATTTCCTTGAGCCTCTTGTATTTTAACTTCACTTCCTTCATCATCCTTTGGCTTGTCTCCCATAGTAGGTGTATCCTCCAAGGTCACTTTCTCCAAACCTTCATGCAAAGCATCTATTTCTACAACATTCTTAACAAACAAGTTAGATTCCTCAAACTTAACATGTATGGATTCCTCAATAGTCAATGATGACCTATTGAAGACTCTATAAGCCTTACTAGTACTAGAATAACCCACAAATATAGCCTCATAAGATTTAGGATCAAAATTTCCTAAATTATCTTTTGTATTTAAAACAAAACATTTGCATCCAAAAACCTTGAAATATGAAACATTTGGTTTTCTAGAAAAGTACATTTCAAAAGAGGTTTTTGTAGTATTTTTACACAAGAAAACACGATTTGATATATAGCATGATGTATTAACGGCCTCGGCCCACAAATAATGTGGTAGACCATATTCACTAAGCATTGTCCTAGCCATCTCTTGCAAAGTTCGATTTTTCCGTTCAACTACTCCATTTTGTTGTGGAGTTCTAGGACAAGATAGTTCATGCTTTATTCCATGTTCTTCACAAAAAGTGGTAAAGGGTTGGTTAATGAATTCACCTCCTCTATCACTTCTAATTCTTAAAATCGAAACATCTTTTTCTTTTTCAACTCTTTTCTTAAAAGTTTGGAAATACGAAAATGCTTGATTTTTATGCTCAAGAAAGAAAACCCAAGTAAAACGTGAAAAATCATCAACTAAAACAAATGCAAATCTATTCCCACTTAGACTTTTGGTTTGTGTAGGGCCAAATAAATCCATGTGGATTAACTCCAAAGGACGTGATGTCATGATATCCTTATTGACTTGAAAGAAGACTTAGTTTGTTTCCCAAATTGACATGCGTCACAAACTCGGTCCTTTTCAAAATTCAAACAAGGAATACCTTTCACCATTTCCTTTGTGTTAAGCCTAGATATATGGTCAAAAGAAATGTGGCCTAATCTTCTATGCCACAACCAAGAGTCATCATCGAGGGCTTTTAAACATGTTATATTACAAGACATATTTAACATATCTATCATATAAACATTACTTTCACGAAAACCGAAAACACACAAGCATTAGAAATTCTATCAATTACTTTACAAACAACATTATCAAAAACTACATCAAAACCTTTATCACATAATTGACTAACACTCAAGAGATTATGCTTGAGGCCGTCAACTAAAACTACATTCTCAATTAAAGGGGATGTGCCAAGTTTTACATTACCAATACCGATGATTTTACCCTTGGCGTCATCTTCGAAGGTGACGGTGCCACCTTCATGGTATCTTGATAGGGTTGCAAAGTTGTTGATATCCCAAGTCATGTGCCTTGAGCAACCACTATCAAGATACCACAATCCTCTACGTCGTTGGGCTTTGGAAGGTACCTATATCATTTAACAAAGTTGTTGACTTTGGTACCCAAACTTTCTTGGGTCCTTGAAAGTTAGTGTTTCGAACCCAAACATTATGAAAAGATGCACTTAGTCTATCATAGCAAAAATTGGCTAAGTGTCCTTTCCGCCCACAATGTGAACATGAGAACACTCTTCCATACATGAATGCATGATGAGTGTGTGAAGTGTGAGCATGCTTTGGGGGTTTACCACGATGTAAAGGTTGTGTGGTATGAACATGAGCATGAGCATGGTGAACATTTTTCTTAGGGCTTGTTTTTAGGAAACATGGCCTCTATCTTCTTCTTATCAAACTCACTACACTTTTTCAAAACAATACCTAAAGAATCTATTCTTTCCTTAAGCATGGTAATCTCATTAGCATCAACAAATGGGGACTTGCCTTTACAAGAAGTCTTATATTTATCAAATTCATTTTTAGTGGAAACCAAAGTAGAATGCAAGTCATTATTTTCTTTAGAAAGATTTACAACTTGAAGACTAAGAGATTCATTTTCCTTTTTCATTTTTAAATACTTTTTGTTTAAGAAGTCATAATTATGAGATAATTCTACAAAAGCTTCTCCTAACTCATCCATAGAAAGTTCATCATTAGGAGAAGTGGAAGGGGTTACCTTGCTTGTGCTTTCATTTGCCATGAAGCACATGTTGGCGGTATCAATCTCCTCCTCGGATTCGCTCTCGGAATCCCATGTAGCTTTCATTGCCTTCTTCTTGTGAGGCTTCTTTGAGGTGGAGGGCTTCACTTTATCCGGACACTCCGCCATTATGTGTCCCGGTCTTTGGCAATTAAAGCAAATGATCTTTCTTTCTTCTTTGCCTCCTTGCCATCTCTTCCTTCCTTGAAATTTAGCCTTGTTGTACATCCTCCGGACGTTCTTCACAAGAAGTGAGAGCTCTTCGTCATCTTCTTCTTCATCGTCTTCGTCGGAGTGTGTGGATTGGCTTTTGAAGGCTATAGTCTTCTTCTTGGAAGGAGCCATGTCCTCCCTCACTTTCCTCTCCATCTCATGGGTTTTGAGGTTCCCAATGAGACTAATTAGCTCCATCTCCTCCTTATCATTGAGTTCCTTCAAGGTTGTTGCTTTTACTTCCCATGAAGGAGGAAGAGCCCGGATGATCTTTCTTACTCTTTGATCGTTATCAATAACATCACCTAGAGAAGAAAATCCATTAGTAATCTTTGTAAATCTTGTAACCATATCATCTATGGTTTCATTTTCTTGCATGCAAAAATTCTCATATTGGGACCGAAGAAGGTCAATCTTAGCCCTCTTCACTTGTGAGGTCCCTTCATGTGTAACTAGTAAATGTGTCCAAATTTCATATGCGGACTTGCAATGAATAACTCTAACTATGTCATCATCATTAAGGGCTTGAAGTAGTACATAGTGAGCCCTAGCATTGGCATCAAATTCTTTGGTCTCTATTTCGGACCAAGTGGATTCATCACCGGGGGGTGCACTAAAGGGTTTGGTCACGGCCTTTGCAACTCGACTACCTAGAGATTGCCAGAAAACGGTCATCTTAACCTTCCATATGGGAAAGTTAAGTCCATCAAACTTAGGGGTGTCTTAATACCATCGGCCATCTTTACTAAGTGAGAATGAATGAAATGATTAGCAATATTAGGATCTTTCTACGGTTGTTAAGCCAAGAGCCTAGTAACCAAGCTCTGATACCAATTGAAATACACCTAGAGGGGGGGTGAATAGGTGTAATTGCTAATCTAATGATCTTTTTAAACTTAATAGAATGAGTGATGCAACGATCTCTCAAAACACGACTAAGAGCCGAATACCCCGTGAGAGGTTCTGAACTCCTTCCTCCCAATTCCCCTTAAAAATGGGTTAGAGGTGCGCAATGCAACCGTGTTGTATGAGATATGATCGAACAAGTAAAGAATGAAATGCTATGATGAAATACACACAATCAACAACACAAGTAAAATAAACAAGAGAAGATTGCACAAAGAAAAGGGTTAGTTCTCAAGCAAATAATTGAAGACAATATAAAGCAAGAGAAATGTAAAGCAAGATGACGCAAGGTAATCGCAACACAAATGATTTGTTTCGAGGTTCGAGCCACCGCTCTAGTCCCCACCTTCACCTCCGTGAAGGGTTTCCACTATCCACCGAGGATGCCTTACAAGTTTGGTCTACCGAAGACCCCAAGCCCTTAGCTTCACAACTTACAAAGAACTCCACCTAGGAGTTGTCTCCACAAGAACTAGGATCACAAGAACAATAGTGATCTCCTCAAGATCACAAAACTCTTTCTCAAACTCTTTTACAACACTCTCACTCTTTTTACAACTTCTCTATAGTATGAGTAAAGGACTTTGGCTCTATGAAGTGTGGTGAGAAAACTTCAGTTGTAGAGTGATATTGGCAATCAAACACAACTGAAAAACAAACTTTAAAAGAGTTGGAAATGAAAGCTTTGAAACAATTTTTCTCTTTCTCTTGAAAACAATGAAAACCAAGGATTTTTCTAAGTGAATAACAAAGACCTATTGCCCTCTATTTATAAGGAGAGAATAGGTTAAAACTCTTTTCTTTACACCTAATTTGACCTGCAAAAGGCTTCCAACAACTCTCTAAAACTCTGATAAAGAAGAAAAAGAAAACAGATTTTCAGACTTGCCCAAAGAGGAAAGAGCCGTTAGGCTGCAACAGGCTTGGCGGTCGACCGGTCCGGTCGACCGTCGCCTTGCTGGCAAAGAGCCGTTGGGCTCCGGTCGACTGTCCGGTCGACCGTCTCCTCAAAGGAAACACAGTTTCCTTAGTGCGGTCGACCGGGCGGTCGACCGAAACAAACCGAGAGTGGCCTGCTTACAGTCGGTCGACCGGGCCGGTCGACCGACAGACGTGCACAAACGTGCACGTCCTGACACAGGCGCCGGTCGACCGGGCGGTCGGCCGGTCAACCTGAAACAGGGAAAACTGGCAGGATTTAGAGTTGGAAAATTTTGTGAAAAAATATTTTGAGATACTTATAACTAAGTATTATGCAAAAATAGTCTACACACATGTTTTAAACAAGATATTCAATTTGTAACAAGTTTGGATACATGTATATATAAACTTAGGCATAAAACTTAGAAACAAACATTTTTAAAACATAGAATTTTGTAAGGAAAAATGTGTGTGTGTATCCTAGAGCCAAATATCATATACTCAAACTTTAACATTCTATTCTTACAAAGATCTAAGGACTTCAAGGCTTCAAGAGGGGCTTTCTCCACTTGATCTTCAATTTTGCATCTTGAGCCCAATTTGAGTTATCTTGAGTCCAAGTCACCTTCCTTTAGGGAAGAAAACACCTATGCAAGATAGAAAACCTGAAACACACTTAAACAACAAATAATATTAGTACAAATAACTAATATGTTTTGTAATCATCAAAACACACTAAAGACGGGTGATTGTAACCTTGGGCCACAGTCAATGTACCTCAAAGCCCTAAGGATTCATGTTTATCTTGCCACCATTAAAGATTCATATTGTTTAAATGACAAACTTTTAGAGGCTAATGCAAAAACCATCCATGCTTTAAAGAGTACCCTAAATGATAATTATTTATGTAGGATTGCTAACTTTGATTCAGCTTTTGTAGTATGGAACACACTAGTCTCCCTTAGTGAACAAACACAATACTATTGGGGAGTGACTCAGATGATGAAAGTGATACTTCCAACATATGCTACACGATCTAAGGGGATGATCCCTTGAGGTAAACTCTAAATCCGAGGTAGAAGAAGTTATTGACATGCCTTATGATGAGCTTGAATCTTTTTGTCAAAAACTTCTTGAAAAATATGATTGACTAAAAATTGAAAATAATAAATTGAAGAATAAAAATACTTATTTGTTGAAAGAAAATGACTCTTTTAAAAATAAATTTGCATGTGTTTCAAAAGAAAATGAAGTTTTGAAAAGGAGAATATTTCCTTCTCTTCAAAATTAAATGACTTTTGTGAAGGAAATAATTCTTTAAAAAATAAAAATATTTTGGTGGAAAAAGAAAAGGAGATTGTTTTGAAAGAAAATAATTCTTTGAAAAGAAAAATTGTTTCAAACGAAAAGAAAAATATTTTTAAAAGAAAAAGATTGTCTCTTGCCATGTCTCTCATGCTAATAATGTTGATCCTTGCCATATTTTCATGCTACTATCGATAAAAATGAGATTCATGTCTTAAAAAATAGAATTGATTGTTTGAGCTCAACTTTGAGCAATTGTGCATTTAACCATTTTAGATTAGAAATCTTGTTTCAAAAGAAATAAGCTCCACATGTTCATGCACATAACCCACGGCATACATATGGACACTATGCTTACATTCATACCACTCATATGAATGCTAGAGTGTACAGATGTACACATTGCGGCCGCAAAGGCCATCTTGTAAGATTTTGCTTTGATAGATTAAATTTATAAATTTTGTAAATAATAATGTTGGGGTTCCTTATAATACTAACCCTCGTGGACCCAAAAGGAAATGGGTACCAAAATTTTCACCTCTTGTATTTGATGTAGGTGTGGGCTCTCACATGACATGAGAGGTATAGTGCCTAGATGGTAGATGTGTTTGAGCTTGATGGATAAAACATTGGATGCATTACCTTCAAGGATGTTTGGTGGGAGGACCACCATAGTTTGGAGACTTAGAGTATAGTGCATTTGGTTTGGTAACTATCTCTAAACTCCTATTTTAGTCTACATGCTTTTATATAAATATTTTTAGCATGTTTTGATTTTGTACTTCATGTGGTGAATACTTGTTTAGATATAGTTCTCATTAAAACTTGTGTTTATACTTGTACAAATAGTTAGCTACACTTGATTATTATATGTTTGTACTTCAATGCTCATTTGTACTCATTACATGTATATGTATAACCTAGTTTTGATGATTCTTTCATTTACACTCGTTTTCCTTATTTTGTACATGTTTTGCTTCATGTATATGTTATTCTTGTCTAAAGTAATAAATATACATGTATACCCTTGAGTCACTTGCATTCATGCAAAATTCTATTATAGACTGATTTGTGTTTAGGATATGTATGTATATTTTTTAGTTTCGATAAAACATACATATACCTTGATGCTTGTTTAATTTTGATGAAAATTTTAGTTTTGATGATTTTTATGTTTTTGATAAAAGAATTCATATTTGTTTTGAACCTTATTGATTATTTTTATGAATATGCTATTCACTTGATTATTGTGCACTCATATTATTTTTGTTTACTCATGACTTTATTTTCATGAGCATTTATGAGCTTTATAGATTTTGAGTGTCAACTCTGTGTATTTAGCATGCTTCATGGGACACATGATTTGGTTTCATGTTTTGAAGGATCTTTAACTAATTTTTTTAAAAATTACCATAAACTAGTTATTTATTCTTCATTTGGTTGTGTTTTCAATTTACAACTATTTTTAAATCTTATTTTTGAAAACTTCTACCCTTAAAGGGCAGATGGTTGGGCGACCATGCCTTGTATCCCTTATTGAATATCTTTATCATGTGCATGAAAAGGGTGACAGGTATGAGTTATACACTTGATCTTCAAGGAATCTTTAATGTTTGTATACTCATATTTATTTCTTATATATGTATGCTTCAAAATTCAATTAGTATCAATTTCAATTGGTATTCTCAATTTCATACATACATATATATCATTTGATTGTGCTTATTTTACAATATATTTACATTTTTCAAGCATAAATTATGTTTATGTTAAACTTGATTTTATTCTAAATGTTAATTGGTATCTATACAAGCTTATACATTGATTTCAATTGGTATTTATTTGACATCAAAATAACTTCATGTTTCACCTTCAATTGGTATCAAAAATCTACTATTAGTATCTTAAAAGTTTTTTTTTCAAGTGGTACCATCTTTTTTGTTTGTCAACTACAATTTGATTTCATTGGCATCAAAAATTTATTTTGTTGACTTCAAGAAATTTCAAAAATTTGTTTTAAAAAAAGATTTCAAAATTTCTTAAAATTTGTTGATATATATTGCCTATATGCAAGTGGAGCTTAACATCTCTTCTATATATAAATTCATGTTGAGTGTATCTCACATTGAGGAATTTGACCTCCCTTCTTTATGTGGTACACGTGTGTAGGGGGAGCTTGACATATCCGCTTATACATTGTATATAATGCTTTATGTGGGTTAGGGTCTAGTCATCCCTTTTTTCATGTAATGCATGTATGCAGGGGGAGCGAACTTTACATCTCTCCTCTTCATGAATGTATATCGCATATACATCTTTATTGTTTGATTGTCCTTAGCCCTTTGTTGATGTCACCCTTTATTGATGAATTGACATAAATGGGGAGAAGAATTTTGAGAGTATATATATATATATATATATATATATATATATATATATATATATATATATATATATATATATATGCATGTTTATATCTTTGCTTATGCATATATGTTTTGTTTAATTTATAAGCCTTTATTGAATATCTTTATTGTTTATTGCTATGCATGAGTTAAGGGGGAGCTTCTAAGAAGCTTAACTTTAATTCATGCATATATAACTCCATGAGTTTTGTCATCATCAAAAAAGGGGAGATTGTTGGCCCAAAGACCCATCACTCTAGTTTTGATGATGATTAACTCATATAGTTATAGTACTAATGATCTTGTGTTTAATAAGTTTCAGATATTTGATCAAGATCTTAGTCGGTGTTTAGCTTCAACAAAAGATTTAAAGTCAAGTTTTGAAGCTAGCATGTGTTGATCCAAGAGCTCGCGCATCAAGATTGCATCAAGTACTCAAGAGGAGTCTAGCTCATTTGATCAAGGTTTGGACCAAGTCAAGAAGGAGAAGAAGATTTTCAAGAGAAGATTTTCAAGAAGACATAAGTGTCAAGATTTGTTTTTGGATAAACTATAAAGGATAGATTAGTTGTTGATTTCTCAAGCTCATACACATACGCACACAAGATTTATATGTGTTTTTCTTAAGATTGTTTTGATTTTAGAAAAATACCGTTTTGACTTTTAAGCTTCAAAGTATACATTCCTATATTTCATGATTAGATTTCATCAAAACAAGTTTATATGTGTTTTGGATTTCATTCATACCATTGTTAGCTCAAATATTTAGAAAAACTTAATTTGATGTTTCTATATCATGTGGTTAAGTTTTGTATTTATCAAAACTTATTTTAGAGTTTATCGCCAAAAACATAGATATTTCATCTCATATGTGTATTGGATCAATCCATACACTCTAAGCTTCAAAAGTGTTTAAAATATCTTATTTTTATATTTGGAGAAGTTTTGAAAAAATTATTTTCAAATTAAAGGTTGATTTTGAAAAATATAGATTTTTGTTTAAAGCTAAATTTCTATATCACAAAAATGGTTCAAAATATTTGTAATATGTGTTGATTTTTAATCAAACATATTTGTACATCAAAGTATTTCAATGAACCTATTTTTGTAGATTTTATTTGATTTTATGAGAATTTATAAGGAATTATTTAACCAAGTTTTAATCCAAAAGATTTGCAGACCAGGCTTTCTGGCGGTCGACCGAGCCAGAAGTCGGTCGACCCGGCGGTTGACTGATGTGCACAGAACGTGCACAACCATTTTATCTTAAGGACCGATCGACCGTGCAGTCGACCCTAAGGCCCTGGTCGACCGTCTAGAGAGCTGTGCTCTCTGGATCTGGCCTCGGTCGACCGGGCGGTTGACTGGTTGGTCAAAGCCTAGGCACGATCGACCGGGCGGTCGACCGACAGGCTGCAACTGTCAAAAATATGACCGTTGGCCGATCGACTGGCCGGTCGACCGATAGCAGAGTTTTCTGCTGAGTTGGCCTTCAACGGCTAGTTTTTGATCCCCTATAAAATGGGGTTCCATTGGCCTATTTTTTACAAGATTTCAAGAGAGTATTTGTGCCAGTTTTTCCTATCTCTCTTAGGGTTTTCTCCACTTGTTTTAGGGCAATACTTCCAAATCAAAAGAAGAGTTTTCAAAAGAGATTTCTTGAGTTTTTCCACCACTACTCTATCTAGTTTTTTTCACACATACTTGAGCTTTCCATTGCTATATCAATTCTCCTAGGATCTTTGTTGTGAGAGTGTTTTTAGGTGATCTAAATGTAGAGATCACCAAGTGTTCATTATTGTATTTGAGGACGCGAAATTGCGGGTTCGTGTTTGAGACGAGTTCTTGTGGGAGCTCGGTGTAGAGGTGCGGCCTGGCAAGCTAGTGTGCTTGCATGTGTTGTTCTTGCGAGAACAAGTGAGGGACTCGCGGGTCTAAGAGTTCTAGTGTGAACTCATTGTAGGTGTTTGCGACACCGAATGATCCAGTGGGATTATTTTTAGTGAAAATCCTTCATAGTGTTGAAGGCGGGGACGTAGAACAAGGGTGCTCGAATCTCGAAACATACCTCTCGTGTTTGCGATTGCTCTCTCTCATTTATGTTTATATATCTTGCATGCTTATATTGTTTATCTCTTTATATGCTTGATATATCTTGTGCCTTATTGATATATGCTTGGGATTATTTGCTCACACTTATATTCAACCAAGAGAGTCATAGTGGCACATCAACTCTTAATCTAGAGGAATCTTAAGGAGATAGTTCAGAGCCCTTCACCGGGAATTCGGCTACACTCTTGTGTTATACTTTGTGTGTTTAGCTTAATAGTTTTAATTTGTATAAATAGTTTTTAATTCCGTGTCATTATCATTAGATTACCTAGTACACCTATCACCCCCCTCTAGGTGTATTTTCAGTATCAGGTGTCAGTGTTATGTCTGGTATCAATGTCATATCAAGTAGTCAGTAGTAGGTGATAATATGTTAATGGAGTATCCAGTAAATAGTATAAAAGCAGCATTACAGCTATAAGCATACAAGCAGAGCGAAGTAGTACTGGGGCAAGATCAGCAAGTAGTGTTTATTCACTAAAGTGCCTGATGGAACTTAAAAATGACTCGATCCTAAAATGTGAGTCTAAAATCTGGCAGAGTTCTTTCTAGGCATGTACGGTGATAAAGCATTGGACGCTAAGTCTCGCCTACCAAGCGGAGTTATAAAACAGAGCTAGGCCATTAAAAACCACAGAGAGGTTAAGCTCAGAGGCTATAATATGGAATAGCTGAGCGGTTAAGTCAGGAGGTTGTGTAAGTAACTGCAGAAGGGGTCACAACAAGTAAGAATAATGTAATAACAACAATCATAACACCTAGGGAGCTCCTGAACTGAGTGGACAAACCCTCTGCCCCTAGTCACCTCGAAATCCGAAGGTGTAAGGCAGTGGTGTTGGCTTTTTGCTTTTTGGGTGACCTGCAGATCGATCTCTCGGACAATGCTACTCCAAAGAATAGTTTGCCCGAGGGCTTTAACCCAACCACCCCCATCGAATTACTATGAACGCCCCGAGGGAGGGCAAGGCGTCGGGCGTTGGCCCGTTATGCTTATTGGATAACCCGCAGGGCGGTCGCCCGAGACAATACAACCCTGGAAGGAAGTTTATTCTGAGGGTTTTCTTCTGCAACCTACACCACTGTTAGATCTAAAATACAATAATTTATATAATTCCTAAAATACAGAAAATCTCTAAAAATACAGAGGAAATTCCTAACTACACAGAAAATTTCTAAAATACACAGATAAAATCTGTAAATACAGGAATTTTTTAAAAATATACATTTAATTTCTAAAATACAGAAAAATCCTAATGATGCCTAGATAATTTCTAAAAATTATACAAAAATCCTAGAAATATCTAGGGACATTTATATAAGTCCAGATACATCAATAACATATACAACACCTAGAATATTTATATAAATATTTCCACAGTTATTTTTATAAGGGAAAGTACTCGCCTATAATTGAGGAAATACCTGATACCATGTGCACGTGTGCACGTATATAGAGAAGTGTGTGTGATGGCCTAGACCTAGCCGTGAGCCATGAAAGGTAAGGGGAGTGAGAAAGTTAAAATTAGAAAGAGAATCTAGAGAGAGAAAGTAGGGTTTTGGAGTTTTTTAGAGAGAAGAACTTTTTGGTGGAGTGAATGGTGGAGGATGGTGGAGGAGAAGGTGGTGGAGGCCCTGATTGCTAGCGGCCTACTGTAGGAAGAAGAGGGAGGGAGAAACCTAGAGAGAGAAAGTGAAGGAGGAGAGAGAGAAGTTTTTGGAGAGTTTTTAGAGAGAGAAAGGGGTGGCGAGAATGGGAGATGGTGTGGCTGGACTAGGGAGGAAAGTGTGGTGGTGGTCTTGGTGGTGGAGTAGGAGTTGTAGGATTTTTTAGAGATGAAAATCGGGTTTTTAGAGAGAGAAGTGAGAGAAAGTGAGGAGAGAGATGAAAATACATCTAGTGGGGGTGCATAGGCGTGGTGTTTAATCTAATGACAATAATACAAAAATGTAAATAATTATAAAATAAATAATGTAAACGGTCAACTCAAATTAAAAAGTGAAGCTGGATTTCCTATAAAGGACTCTAGAACTTTTCTCCTATATTCCTTTAGACAATGAGCTGAGTTGCTCAATTGCCTTCTTGATTGAGAGAGTGAAACTGACAAGTAAGGATGATGCAAGTAACAAGTAGCAAGTGCAAATGAATGTACATGTGTAAGCAATACAAGTAGAATAGAGCAGGAGAGAAAGCAATCACAAACACAAAAGATTTATTTCGAGGTTCAAGCACAAAGTTCTCCGTCCCCGCCTTCACCGCGTGAAGGATATCACTATGCACTAAGGATCTTTCTATAAAGGAGCCTCCACAAAGAAACTATAACGGTCTACACAAAATCGGAGTACACAACTCACTCCCAATCCTCTACAAATAGGTAGCACAAAGCTAATGAAATTTATAAGCTCTTGCTGACCACAAAGATTACAAACACTCTCCTTTACAACTTCCTATAGTATATGAAGAGAAGTGAGGCTCAAGAAGTTTGTGAGAGAGAAAATTCAGTTGAAATGACTAGATTTAAGTGCAAAAATAGTTTAAAAATGAGAGCACTCGAAGCAAGAAAACAAGAAAACTTTTCTTTTGAATAAACTTGATTTTACAAAATATTTTTCAAAATCAAAAGACTTCTCTATGTAATCCTCTCCAAATGAACTATAAATATAGGTAAGTGATAAACATTGTTAGTATAGCTTATTAGGTCATTAGGAAAGAGATTATGTCCAAAAGGGGGAAAAAAATATCCGTTAGAGAATAAGTTAAAAATCCCAGATTTTAAAAACTAGCCATTACTGTAGCTCTGTTAGAACTTCAGTCGACCGACCGGTCGACCGCCCGGTCAACCGATCTTAACCGAGACCAAGGGTCAACAAAACTCTAACAGTTGGTCGACCGCCCGGTGGACCTGTCGGTCGCCTGACAAATGTGCGCAACATGCACAGGTCAAAATTGGCCACGAGATCCGGTCGACCGGCTAGTCAACCGACCTAGTCTAAAAACACATTTTCAGGTAAAATTTAAAATTAAATTTATTTTTAATAATTTATAACTTTTTGAAAAGTGATTTGGTATACAAAGGCTATGGGATACATGATAGAGACATGAATTATAAATTTAGAAAAATATGGGATATGTATAAAACTCCAAACTTGTATAATACCAAACGGAGAAAAAAAGATGTGAAAATTTGTACTTTGAAAACTTATATTTTTGTTTGTGATTTCTTGAGCATTAATTCTATATTCTATACTTTAAACATTTTATTTTTTTACATATGTTGTGTATGTCTTCAAGAAATCTTTAAGAGGGCTTCTCCAAATGTAAATCTTGATCGTCCAAACTCGAACCCTTTTCTTAAGTGATCTCGAGGCTGGAGTACCTTCATTTTGAGGAAGAACACAACAAATGTCCTTTAAATCTAAATATTTAAAACACTTAAACTTGATTAGTACCGAATAACTTCATGTGATTTGTGTTGGCCCAGAGGCCCTTCACTCTAGTTTTGATGATGATTAACTCATGTAGTTATAGTTTACTAATAATCTTGTGATATTTAGTTCAGATATTTAACCAAGATATTATTAGGTGATTAGCTTTAACAAAGAATTTTGGAGCTTTCACATAGTGATTCAAGTGCTCGAGCGTCAAATTCACATCTAGCACTCGGTTGGAGTCAAGCTCGTCGCGTTTGGATCAAGTCGACTTGGAGACGGCGTTCTACAAGAAGACTTTAGTTTGTATTTAGTTTAAGATTATTTAAATCTTGTGTAAAGATTAGATAGTGTTGATTGCTCAAGTTTATAATGCACACACTTTTTTTAAGTTTCATGTGTTTTGATTTTTCGGTTTAACCGATCTTAGTTTTTAAGTCAAAAACATAAATATAATACCTTTTATGTATATTGGATTCTATCTATATACAACATGCTTCAAAGTTGTTTAAATATCATGTTTTTGTATTTGCATGAGTTTTGGAGAAAACGGTTTTCCATTTCAAAAATCTTATTTTAGAAAAATACGATTTTTTGGGTTTAAGGCAAATTTTCAATCTCACAAAAATGGTTCAAATAGTTTAAAATATGTGTTGAATTTTTATCAAACATTTTTGTATTTCAAAGATATAATAAGAACTGATTTTTGTGGAATTTATGTGATTTTATGGGCTTTAATTAAAAATAAAAACTCAAGTTTTTAAGTCCTATAATGGCTAGACTAGCTGTCTGCCGGTCGACCGGAACGGTCGACCGTAGCAGTAGTCGGTCGATCGGTGCGGTCGACCGACGTGCACAAGCGTGCATGCCAGCTTGAGCTGGTGGGCCGGTCGACCGTCCAGAGAATTCTACTCTCTAGAAATGGCCCCGGTCGACTGGGTCGGTCAACCGGCAGAGAGCTCTGCTTTTTGTATCCAGTCTCGGTTAACCGGGCCGGTCGACCGGAGGCACAACGATCAGAAATATGACTGTTGGGACGGTCGACCGGGCGGTCGATCGGAAGGACATTTCTGCGCTTTCCAGCTACCAATGGGCAGATTTTTATGGGGCTATAAATACCCCCATTTGAGTTTGTTTTTAACAAGTTTTTTTAAGAGCAAAAATTCTCATTCTTCCTGGTGTTTAAATACAAGTTTTCAAAAGAGTTTTAGAGCCAAAAGATTTTATCTTTATTTGTTTTAAAGGGTTGAAAATCAAGAAAAGGAGAAGTCTTTGGATTGATTTTTGATCTCCATTTCCATTATATTTTAGAAGTTTTCCCAAGAGTTTTTTCTTTGTGTTTTTGATTTCCAATCTCTTTATTTCTCACACTTAGCCTATCTATCTATCCTATCTATTAGGATCTATTTTGTGGGAAAATTAGTTTGTGATTGTTTATACCACCAAGTTGTAAACCTTCTATCTTTGTGATATCCCTCTAGTGAGAGGTGATTGTGGAAGTAGTATTTGTATCCCTCTAGTGAGAGGTGATAGTGGAGGCTGTGTTGGAATCCCTCAAGTGTGAGGTGATTGTGTTTGTGTGGCTTTGAGCCTAATCCCTCTAGTGAGAGGTGGATTGTTGTTTGGCTAAGTGCCTAGACCCTCTAGTGAGAGGTGCTTGTTTGGTTTTGTGCTTATCCCTCATTTGTGAGGTTGATAGTGTTTTTGAGTTGTGCCTTACCTCTAGTGAGAGGTTGTATTTGAGAGAGGAGTTGTGCACTCCCAAATTGTATTTGCCCCAAATCCTCAGTGGAGGTTCTTTGTGTGGGAAGTCCTGTGTGGACGAGTTAGTAGAAATCCTTCTGTGTGAAGGCGGGGACGTAGAGCTGTGTGCTCGAACCTCGAAACATATCTCGGTGTTTGCGTTTGATCCACTTTCTCTAACTCTCTCTTACATTGTACATTGTATCTTATTGTTATATCATATATACATGCTTGGTTTGATTGTGTGCCCATACTTGTGTTTAACTAAGAGAGTTTCATATAGCACCTTAACTCTTACTTAGAGGAATTTAGAGGAGATAGTCCAGAACCCTTCACCGGGAATTCGGTTACACTCTTTGGTTACACTAAGTGTTGCATTAAGTTTTTTAATTCCGCATCATTTATCATTAGATTAGCCTTACACCTATTCACCCTCTCTCTAGGTGTATTTTCAATTTGTAATCATCAAACAAAATCAGAGAGTGTACCCTTGGCCCAACAATCTTCCCCTTTTTGATGATGACAAAACACATGAGTTATTTAGGATAAACAAATATAGAAAGCTTGAAAAGCTTCACCTACAATGATGCTTATCTATCAAGTTACATCATACATGACTAATGATATAGCAATGTCAAAACAAGTCATATGCACATGGGTATGGATATGAAATATGGAATACTTATGCATAAACGAACCAGCCTCCATCCATGTCCCCAAGCACCAAAATAATAAGTATAAAACAAAGAAAAACAAAGCATATAAACATGAATTAGAGGTAATCATAAATTGCTAAATCTTATAAATCTCTTCATTAAATTCATAATGACTACTAGCTCATAAAATCTTCTCCTCCTTTTTGTCATATATCAAAAAGGATACAAAAATCAATTGAAGGAATAAACATAAATACCAAAAAAAATAAACAAATCATGAATTCATAATGCAAACATTTAAATCACCACAAATAAAAGAAAAAGCTATTAAAATCAAGTGGTTTAGTAAAAATGTCCGCCAATTAAAAATCTATAGAAACATAATCAATCTTAATATATCCTTTCTTATAATGATCTTTAAGAAAGTGATATCCAATCTCTATGTGCTTACTCTTATTATGTTGATTTGCATTCTTGGTCATATGAACGGTACTAGTATTATCACAAAATATTTTAATATAGTGAAAATGAAATCATAATCAAGGAGAGGTTTTCATTCAAAGAACTAGTGCACAACAAGCTGCGGCCGCAACACACGCCGCCTCAATGGTTGAGAGGGCTACAAAATTTTGTTACTTGGAAGACCATGAAATAAGATAATTTCTAAGAAATTGACAAGTTTCACTTGTGCTCTTTCTATCCACTCTACAATCGGCACACAGTATCTAAATAACTCGTCATTGAAATTATCTGATTTTCAGATATCACAAGCTCATTCCAATAGTATCCTTAAGATATCTTGTAATGCGTTTTATGGTAATTAAGTGAGACTCTTTAGGATAAGATTAAAATCTAGCACATAAACACACACTAAACATAATATCCGGCCTACTTGCCATCAAGTAAAGCAAACTACCATCATACTACGATAGAGTTTAATGTCAACGTTTTTACCTTATTCGTCCTTATTAAGCTTAGTTGTGGTAGCCATGAACCTTGCTAACTTCACATTTTCAAGCCCAAGTTTTTTGATAAGCTCTCTTGTATACTTGGATTGATTGATGAAGATCCCATCACTCCTTTACTTGATTTGAAGTCAAAGAAAATAGTTGAGCTCTCCCATCATACTCATTTCAAACTCTTTCTTCATGCATGATTCAAAATTCTTATAAAGCTTTACATTAGTAGACCCAAAAAATGATATCATTAACATATATTTACACTATCAGGATATCTTTACTACACGCTTTGTAAATAAGATAGTATCAAATTTGCCTTTAATAAAATCATTTAAACAAGAAATTACTCAATCTTTCATACCAAGCTTTTAGAGCTTATTTTACACTATATAAAACATTATCAAGTTTAAATACAAATTCCGTATGTATAAGATTAATAAACCCGGGGGATTGTTTAACATACACCTCCTCCTCAATGAAATCATTCAAAAATGCTTTTTAACATCTATTTGAAAAAGTTTAAAATCTTTAAATGAAGCAAAAGTAAGTATCATCTGTATGGCTTCAAGTCGTGCTACGAGTGCAAAGATTTTCTCAAAATCAATTCTTTTAATTTGGGTGTAATCTTGAGTCACTAACCTAACTTTATTCCTAATAATATTTCCCAACTCATCCAACTTACTCCTAAAGATCTATTTAGTATCAATAGTTGGTCTATCATAGGGCCTAGGAACAAGATGCTAAACTTGAGCAAGTAGTTATCCCTTTGGATACATCACCTATGATGAGGTCCTTTGGATGGTTTGTAGCATATCTCCAATCCTTTGGAAGTGGTTGAGTTGGCTTCACTTTAATATTATGATCTTCGTTATTAGTGTCATCCTTTTTCTTGTCATTCTTCTCTTGAGCCGGTAAGTCTATCATAGAGAGCTTTTCAAAATTTTCACCTAAAGAATCAATCTCTAAACATTCTTCACAATAGAGTTAGATTCCTTTAACTTCACATGCATAGACTCTTCAATAGTCAAAGTTGACTTATTGAAAATCCTATAAGCTTTACTAGTGTTAGAATAACCAACAAAGAAACTTCAAAAAATTTTGGGTCAACTTTAAGTTATCTTTGGTGTTTAAAACGAAACATTTACAACCAAAACTTTGAAATAGGAGACATTTAGTTTTCTCAATCTCAAAGAGAGTTTTATTTGAATTTTTGCCCAAAAAAATTCGATTCTAATGTAACATGAAGTGTTTACGGCGTCGGCCCATAGATATTGAGGGATCTATATTCACTAATCATGTCCTAGCCATTTCTTGAAGAGTGTGATTCTTTCTTTTACTGACTTTATTTTATTATGGAGTTTGCGTCGGCCGATAGATATTGAGGGAATCTATATTCACTAATCATGTCCTAACCATTTCTTGAAGAGTAAGATTCTTTCTTTTACTGACTTTATTTTATTGTGGAGTTTTAGGACAAGATAATTCATGTTTAATTGCATTTTCTTCACAATAAGTGATAACAGAATAGTTGATAAACTCACCGCCTCTATCACTTCTTGTGTAAAATCAAAATTTTTTTCTTTTTCAATCTTTTTTTTTAAAGACATGAAAATGTGAAAAGTTTAATCTTTATGTTCCAAAAATAAAATTCATATAAATCTTGAGAAATCATCAACTAAAATAAAAACAAAACGGTTAGCACTGAGACTTTTGATTTAGTTGGACCAAACAATTCATATGTATCAATTTTAGAGGTTTAGATGTCATGATATCCTTAATTGATTTGAAAAAGAATTTGGTTTTCTTCTCAAGTTGGCATACATCACAAATGAGGTTTTTTTCAAAATTCAAAATAGGAATACTTGAATTAATTCGGGATAGATGGTCATGTTGGCCCAAAGGCCTTCCACCCTAGTTTTGATGATGATTAACTCATGTAGTTATGTGTACTAATAATCTTGTGATTTTAAGTTTCAGATCATTAACAAGTTATTAGTTGGTGATTAGCTTCAACAAGATGATTTGGAAGCTTTCACAAGTTGATTCAAGAGCCCGAGCGTCAAAGATCACATATAGCACTTGCTCGGTGGATCAAGGAGTTTTGGATCGAGTCGGCTTGGAGATTGCGCTCTACAAGAAGACTTCGGTACCATAATTTAGTTTTGTGTTTAGATCCAAATTGTAAAGATTAGAATAGTATGATAATGCTCAAGTTCACAACACACACGTTTCATGTTTTGAATATTGGTTTTCGATTTTTCGGTTTTAGGTTTAACAGATCTTGGTTTGCATGAATAGATATTATATCAAAACATGTTTATATGGTTTAATGTATATATGATTTGCTCTATATACATGCATGCTTAATTTCCTAGACAAACTTACTTTGATATACCTACTTCATGTGTTTTAGGTTTTGTGTTTTAACAAAACTTATTTTTGGAATTATTGACAAAAACATGGATATATGTTTGTTTCATGTATATTGGATTTCTATCCAAATGCATCATGCTTCAAAGTGTTTAAATATCATGTTTTTGTATTTGGAAGAGTTTTGGACAAAACGTATTTTCTATTCAAAATCCAAGTTTTAGAAAATACAGTTTTTAGTTTTTGGTAAAAATGATTAGACACAAAAATAGTTCATATTGATTGATATTTGAGCTAAACTTTTTACCACATGTTTATATATCAATGCAAAATGATAAAACTATTTTTGGTGATTTTTAGAAGTATTAAAAGAATTTTTAAACATGTTTTTAATCCAGTTTTCTGTTCCAGGCTTCACCAGTCGACTATTCTTCTGACCAAGTCGACTTGGCTGAAGTCGGTCGACCGGTCGGTCGACCGACGTGCACAGAATTGTGCACGTTTGGCAGACTTGGGACGGTCGACCGTCCGGGTCGACCGGGTCAGAGAGCAGAGCTCTCTGTTTGTTTGGGTCGACCGGGGCGGTCGACCGGTAGCTGGCAACGGGCAAAATTTGACCGTTGGACGGTCGACCGGCAGGGTTATTTTGGCAAAAACTACTGCCAACGGCTAGTTTCCAGATTTGCCTATAAATACCCAATTTGCAAGAGTTTTTCTCTACGATTTTTTGTGCGAATTTTTCCCTACTCTCTGGTGTTTTCACAGCAATCAAAAGAAGTTTTTGGATTCAAATTGAACAATCTTTTTGGTGTTTTTATTAGGGTTTGAAAAACCAAAGAAAAGGTTTTGGGAAAAGCTTTTGTTTGAACTTCACTATCTTCATTTCTATTTTTTCCCAAAGATTTCTTTGAGTTGCTGGTTTCAAATCCTTTGGTTTTCTCCACACTTGAGCAAAAATCTACTATCTTTTCTATAGGATCTTTGTGTGTGAGAAAGAGATTGTTTGTGGTTATTGTTTAGACCACCAAGTTAAAAACCCAATCTTTGTTTGGCTTTGTGCCTTGGGTTGTATCCCTCAAGTTGTGAGGTGATCCTTTTGTTTGCTTTGTGCTAATCCCTCGGGTTGTGAGGTGATTGTTTAGTTGGATTGGAGCTTGCCTGAAGAAGGAGGTTGTGGTTGTAAAGAGAGGAGTTGGGTACTCCTTGTGAGAGTCCTAGGTGGACTAGCTAGTGGATTGAAAATCCTTCGTGTGTCGAAGGCGGGGATGTAGAGCTGGGTGCTCGAACCTCGAAACACATCTTGTTGTTTGCGCTTGATCCATTGACTCTCTCTCTATCTCTCTCTTTACTTTGTGCCTTGCAAATATTCATATTGTGCATTCATTATTGCTTGACTTGGTTGTGTGTGCATCATTTGTTGATTGCACTTGAGTGTATTGCATTTAGTTTTTAAATTCCGCATTGAGTTGACTTGATTAGCATAATCACCTATTCACCCCCCCTCTAGGTGATCTTTCAATTGGTATCAGAGCTAGCGCTCCTGATATTTAGGTTTAACCACCTAGGAGTGAGATCTTGGTTTGCTAATCTTATTTGCATTGTTCATTTGCACTCATTTAGTTTTGCTCATGGATAGCCCTCCTATGTTTGACCATATTAGACTTGATGCTTGGAAGGCCAATATGAGTAGCCATTTGAAAAGACTAGGACACCTAGTTTATCAAGCCTCCACTATGGAATCATTTCCTAATAGTAGCAAGCATAAGAAGGCAAATGCATTAGCACTTAGAACACTTAGAGCATCTCTTAGTGAACATCTTTTACCAGTGTTTGATCGTTATGATTCGGCTTTTGCAGTTTGGAGCTTATTAACGTCTCCCGAGCTTTCAAGGATTATCAACAAGATGAGGAGTCTAAGAGACAAAAGTCCGAAGAGCGTTGCCTCATGGTCCAAGGGAATAACTCCCTTGAGGTACAATCAGATTCTCAATTAGATAATAGCTCTAATTCCTATTGCCATGGTTGTTTTGAAGTTCAAACTTTAAATTTGGAACTTGCTCAAAAGCTTGAAAATTTATTGGAAAAACACAATCTTTTGAAAGAGGACAACCTTGTTTTGAAAAATGAGTTAAAGGATTTGTGCTCTAATTTTGAATTGGTTTTGCAAGAGAAGGAAGAGATTACTAGTGAACGTGACTCACTAAGATCTCAACTAGACCTTACTCTTGATGAGATTGATATTTTAAAAATAAAAATGATTGTAATGATGTTGTGAAAAACAATGAGGTTTTATCTTCTAAATTGGATTTTGTTTTAAAAGATAATCTTGTTTTGAAAAATAAAATTGATTCTATTACAAAAGAATTGGATTTGGTTTTAAAGAAAATGAATCTTGTTGAAATTGATTCTCATGTGTGCCATGCTAGTATAGCTTCTTCTTCTTCTTCTAGCACACCTATTGTATGCTCCACTTTATCTTCCACTATTGAAAAAGGTATAAATGTTTTGAAGAAAAGTGTTGAATGTTTGGGCTCCACTTTGAGCCAATGCACATTAAATCATTCACGTTTGGAAACCTTGGTTCGCAAGAAATAAGGTCCATCTTTGCATGCACACTCTACACGGCATACACATGCTTCCCACGGTCACCACCATTACATATATGCTCATGTGTACACATGTACACATTGTGGTCGAAAAGGCCACCTTGCTAGATTTTGTTATGATTGTGTTTATCATGAAAATTTAGCAACTAATCTTGTTTGGGTTAGAAAAGATACTAACCCCCGTGGACCCAAAAGGAAATGGGTACCAAAAACCACCTCCTTGACTTTTGATGTAGGTGGGAGCTCTCGCATCACGTGAGAGTATTGGTGCCTTGAGGTGGATGCGTTCTAAGCCTAAAAGAGAACTATTTGGATGCTTCACTCTCAAGAGGATTTGGTGGGAGGACCACTGTGGTTTGGAGAACTAGAGATGCACCTTCAGTGGTTTTGGTATCACTCTCTAACTCCCATTTTTATTTGCATGCTTTTCATATTCATCTATTTATAGCATGCCATGGTTTATTGTTCATTATGCTCATGCCATGCTCATTAGAATCGTGTTATACATGTTTAGTTACTTGAGCACCCATGTTTTATATAGATCTATGTTTAGTGTTCTCACCTTGTTTAAACTAACATGTATGCCTTAGTTCTAATGCACATGCATATGCATTATGACCATTTGGATGTTTATGATGTTTATGATTTTCGTTTTGTTTTATTGTTTCATGATTAGTATGATATTCGCCATGTTTATTAGACTTATTCTTTACATGATTAGTTGTTGAGACACCCATGTTTAGTATGGACCCATATTTTGTGTTCTCTTTATGTTTTAGCTATCATGTTTATCATAGGTTTAATGCACATGTCTTTGTCATGCAAATCATATGGTTGACTATGACTTTTATTTTAATGATTCATGTTTGATAAATAACTTGTGTTGTAATAGTTTAACAATGGTGATGTATTGTATGATTTCTAATTTTGCCACATGTTTTGATGTTTATAGGCTATTATGTATTTCTTGATTCTAATAGCTTGTGGATGTTCTTCATGATCATTTTTATGTCTTTCATGTTGATTTATATCCCGTTTTGTGCTTAATGATTTGATTACTTGTTTAGATGTTAGCTTTCATTAAGACTAGAATTTATACTTGCACATGTAGTGGGAAACAAATAAATCTTTATATATGTTTGTGCTTGGATGCTAATTTGTACCCATTAAATGTGCTAGTATAGCCTAGTTTTGATGATTCATGTATTTTAAAATTGTATTCCTATTTTTGGATTTGTTTTATGTGTATGAGTTTTCATTTCATGTATATGTCTATTTTGCCAACCTTAAGATATACATGTATACCCTTTGAGTCATTTGCCTTTCATGCAAATCTATATATATGGACTCAATTGTGTTTAGGGATATGTATGTATACTTATTGTGTTGACAATTCATACATATACCTTGAAATGAAATTAGTTTTGATGAAAATTTAGTTTTTCTTGATTTCGTGTTCATTTGTTTAACTTCATGTATATGTCTATCTTGTCCAAACTATTGATTATACATGTACATCCTTGAGCCACGTGCCTTCATGCATATACTTTTGGGGACTCATTATGTTTAGGATATGTATGTATACTTTAGTTTGTACATGACATACATATGCCTTGAAGTTTAAATCGTTTGGATGAATTTCATGGTTGCTAAGTGATTTCACATTTATAATGAATCTCTTGTTTTTAAGATGATTTCAATTGGTGATTTCACATCTTAGATGAGTTTTCATGTTTTCAAAGAATTTCATATGAGCCTAATTGAATATTTTCATGTCGATATGTGTCACATTATACTTGTACACTCACTTTATTAGTTTACTCATGATTTGTTTTCATGAGAATTTGAATGGACTTTATGGACTTTGAGTGTTTAAGTGATCATGTGATTTACATGTGTCTCATGAAAAACAATTTTATTTTATTCCTTACTTGAAGGATTTCGTACT
>JAVJIF010028946.1:0-58165 GCA_038442645.1 Agave tequilana
ATTCATTCTCCTTCAACTATGATCTCACATTCTCTCTTTCTTTCACCCGCTCTCTTATTGCCTCACACACTCTCAATGTCCTTGGCGGCCAGAGACGACTGGAGGAGGTTGAGTTGGAGAGAGGTGAGTTAAATGAAAGATAAATGGATTTATTGAGAGTGAAATGGAGGAAAGATATGAAGGTTAAAATATAGTTCACATATTATTTTAAGATATCTGAATTTAAAAGATAATATTTCAAAAATATTTAATTTATAAATAGAAAAACTAATTAAGAGAGATATGAAAATATGAAGACTCCAGGAAGGGGATACCAAATTAACAAACATTTCGAGCACTGACATGAGAAAAAAACCTATTTAAAATATTGCTAGGTGCAAAGGACTACTTGCATGGGTTCATATGAGCGTCTGTTTAAATTCTATAACTCAACCCCAAGCTAGGAGAGTGAATCTTTCTTGGAGCAAGTACGCCTTGCCTTGGCCAACCATTGAGGAGGGAGGAGAAAGCGAGGGAGAATTGTGGTGCCCCTCAGATATCACTCGTTGTGCGTAGCGGTTCGCAGAAGAAGAGACACAACACAACCACCTCTTTGAGGAATCCACCCTCGTGGCGGAGACTCGATTCAGCCGGAGAGACAATAACGCAGCAGGAACAACCACCAATAGAGAAAAGCAATCAACGCACAAATTTAACGAGGTTCGGCCAACGTGCCTACGTCCTCGGGACAAGGGAGAGAGAGAGATTTTATTGATTCAACAATCAATACAACTATTACAAGAGAGAAACTTGAGGGAGGCTAGGGATTCTTAGTTCTTCTCTCTGGATCAACACATGAGCCTCTAACCTCTATTTATAGCCATAGAGTCCCTAAATTTATGGAAACCCAGGTTAGATTCAATCCCAATCAGAAAAAGAATTCGATTCCTAAAAGGAAACTCCAGCCGCGTCTGTCGGTCGACCGGCCGGTCGACCGACCCATGCCACGGTCGACCGGCCCGGTCGACCGCGCCTTCCCGAGAGCGCGGCGCACTTCAGTCGGTCGACCGGGGCCGGTCGACCGCTCCAACCTGTGCACGCCGGTCGACCGGCCGGTCGACCGGGAGCACAAATTACCTGCTCCATGCGCTGTTCCTTGTTCCTTTGTCATCCGATCTCTGTGCTATCTTCTTTCATCTCCTCCATCTCCTCTATCTCCTCTCTCCCAACAAACATCCAGCCACAAACCTTTTCTCTCCAATTTAATGACCTCAAAATCAAATATTTCATCTAAAAAAAAGAAAAAAAAACAGAGGAAAAATGTAACGCCCGATCCCCTGCTGTGTACGGGGACGTCACTGCGACGTATATACGTAGGTCAGAAATACCCTCACGTATATACGCTAAGCATCAGTACTGGCAAGAATCAGAGTACGGAAGCAAGTGGTGCATTATACATTCCAACACATGAGTACAGTTACAGAGTTATCACCAAAGGTGATCCGATATTACAATAATATTACATCACCTGATAGGCGCAATTGCGAGAGTACAAGGAATATACAGGAGTAAACAGTATAAAGGCACTCACGAGTTCACTACACGGAAACTCGAGAGGCACACAGGGGCCTGGAAGGATAGAGCTCCAGATAGTCTGCAGGAGATCCACGCTACCGCTGCGCCACTCTGATCAGCAACAGGGAGAATCCACACGCTCCAAGCTCCGAAACCTGGACATGAGAATCCAGGGGAGTCAGATGAAACTCCCCAGGCGAGTGTAATGCAAAAGCCAGGTGGCGAGCCAGGGTGAACACAATGTGAATACAACAAAGGATATCAAGTTCAGAAAACAGGGTTTAGAACACAAGTATAGCCGGTATGAACGAGTAAAACATAATATCCATAAAATAGGAAATCCAGGATAAAGTTGATTACAAGCAAGATTGATTGTATACGCTTAGGTCACGGTCCCATGAGGCTAGTACATCGAAGGAATAATCCAAACAAGGAAACCCTCATCTATATACCCTTATCATGCCACCGAATATCTAAGCGTATAGAATCAGAGTTGCAAATCACACGATAGTCATAACAGGCATCAAAACTAGAATCATAACAGGTATCCGATACAGGGGTCATAACAGGAATACGTAACAGGAGTTATAACAAGCATCATAATAGGAGTCTAGTACAGGTACCATAACAGAGATCATAACAAGAGTCTTATACTATTATTATTACTCGTCTGACTCATATATCTCGGTATGTGTCCTGGTGTACAGCCAACCCACATACATCCATATATAAGCAAGTCGAGGGTTGATAACGGAAGCAGATGGAGAAACTGATAGCGCTTCTTATAGTAGTTCCCATACACCTGGGACCAGCTTGGAGGCCCTAAGTCCCCCTAACACGCATCTTCTGTGGGCCCAAAGTCCCACTAACACGAATCGTCAGTTCAGGTATTCCATTACTATAAGCAAGGCATCATTCCGGCATCCATCACTTCCTCCCATTCCCGTGCAAGTTGTAGCTTATCAATATTATCAGATTACGGGAATAACAGATCATAACAGGGATAGCCCTACAGATTCAAGAGGTGGCCCCCACAGATTCAAGAGGTGGCCCCCACCGAGTATGGTGTGGCACTTTGTTCCATGTGGCACTTTGTTCTGAGGGGATGGATTCTAGAGGTGGCCCCCACGGATTCAAGAGGTGGCCCCACCGAGTGTGGTGTGGCACTTTGCTCTGTGTGGCACTTAGTTCCATACAAGATAACAAGGTAAGATTCCCGTAAACATGATAATCACAAGTCAAGTAGATCATGCTGGGTGATAAGTGATAGCATGACAGGATGGTGATATTAAGCAAGTGACAAGTTACAAATAGCAATATATAATAAATGACCCAAGGAAAATGTTCATAATCAAAGAAATAACTAACCATAACAATTAATCAAGATTATTCAGGAAAGTGGTGCGTTTTCAAGAAAGGTGCGTTTCAAGTGGTGCGTTTCAAGTGTGCGTTTTCAGGAAAAGTGTTGCATTTCAAGAAAGTGGTGCATTTCAAGTGGTGCGTTTCAAGTGTGCGTTTTCAGGAAAAGTGTTGCATTTCAAGAAAGTGGTGCATTTCAAGTGGTGCGTTTCAAGTGGTGCGTTTTCAGGAAAAGTGTTGCTTTTCAAGTGGTGCGTTTCAAGTGGTGCGTTTTCAGGAAAAGTGTTGCATTTCAAGAAAGTGGTGCATTTCAAGTGGTGCGTTTCAAGTGGTGCGTTTCAGGAAAAGTGTTGCTTTTCAAGTGGTGCGTTTCAAGTGGTGCGTTTTCAGGAAAAGTGTTGCATTTCAAGAAAGTGGTGCATTTCAAGTGGTGCGTTTCAAGTGGTGCGTTTTCAGGAAAAGTGTTGCTTTTCAAGTGGTGCGTTTCAAGTGGTGCGTTTTCAGGAAAAGTGTTGCATTTCAAGAAAGTGGTGCATTTCAAGTGGTGCGTTTCAAGTGGTGCGTTTTCAGGAAAAGTGTTGCTTTTCAAGTGGTGCGTTTCAAGTGGTGCGTTTTCAGGAAAAGTGTTGCATTTCAAGAAAGTGGTGCATTTCAAGTGGTGCGTTTCAAGTGGTGCGTTTTCAGGAAAAGTGTTGCATTTCAAGAAAGTGGTGCATTTCAAGTGGTGCGTTTCAAGTGGTGCGTTTCAGGAAAAGTGTTGCATTTCAAGAAAGTGGTGCATTTCAAGTGGTGCGTTTCAAGTGGTGCGTTTTCAGGAAAAGTGTTGCTTTTCAAGTGGTGCGTTTCAAGTGGTGCGTTTTCAGGAAAAGTGTTGCATTTCAAGAAAGTGGTGCATTTCAAGTGGTGCGTTTCAAGTGGTGCGTTTTCAAGTGGTGTTTAGTCGATTTATGCATGGGTCAAGTCGATTAATACTGTAAAACAGTGAGCAGAGACAGTTATTAAGAGTTATGATTTTGTTGATAAAAATACAAGTCCTTGGCGAGGAAAAGCACTCGCGTGATCAATAAAATACGAAGCAAGCGAATAGCGAGATTACTCGCCTAACAAGATCTATGCCGCGTCCAACGAAGGGAAGTTCGGCCCCAATCCAAAAAGGAGGTACCGACCCTAAGTTTTGCCGCCGGAGAAGAAAAACACGGCCCCAATCCGAAAGGAGGAGCCGGTTCTAAGTCTTGTCAACGGAGAAGAAAAGCACGGCCCCCAATCCAAAAGGAGTTGGCCGTCCTCAAGGTGTGGAGAAAGGTTGAAGGTGGTGGAGTTTGGTGAACAAAGGAAACAAGAGAAGAAGCTCTCTCTCTCTTGGTGGCTTCTCTGTTAGCTGCAGGAAGCAAAGAAGAAGAAGGAGGAGTAAATGAAGAGAGAGAGAAGGAGAGGGGGTATTATAGGAGTTGGATTATGAAGTGATGCAAATAAATAAAGGTGAGGGTGTTTTTGTAAAGTTGGAGGGATGTGATGTTTCTCTTGCCACATGGCTGGTCATGATGAGGAGAGAGGGAGTGGAAATGCCTTGGAAATGACATTTGGAAGAGAATTAAATGAAGAGAGAGAAGAGGGATAAAGTGATGTTTGCACACTATATAAGACAAAAGGAACAAGGGAAGGATTCATGCGTTTCCTACATGAAACGCAGCCCTTCCCTCTCTCTCTTGACCAACAATGATGATGAGAGGGGGTGGGGTGTCTTGGAAATGATGCTTTGGAAAGGAAGCATTTAATGAAGAGAGAGAATGAAGATTAAATAATGATGCACTCCATTTGAAACAAAGGAAATATATGAAGAGTACTTGCGTTTCCCACCCACAAACGCAAGCACACAACCTGCGTTTGGGCCAAATGGGCTAAACGCAGTGATTAAGGCTGCGTTTAGAGAAGGCCAAAAGCTGCGTTTCAACAGAGGAGAGAGAGTCATGATACTTGATGGGATTTGATCTGAAGTGCATTAAATGCGGGATGGGGAGGATCTTTGCAATAATTGCGGAATCCCAGGTTGGTGAGATCCGCGTTTAAGAAAGGAGAGAGAAAATGGGAAGAGACAGAGTGGAATATATGGGACAATCTCCTCGGTATCTGGGAAAACACCAGAAAGGCCCAAAAATGAAGTAATCCGGAAAGCTTCTAAAAATTCACAAAATCATAAATATTATAAACGATTTATGGTGAAAATCAGTTTTCAAAGATTCAATCTCCTTTTCAAGATAAAAATCATAAGGTCAACCGTCAATCTCGGTATATGCCGGATTGGCCGGGTTTCAATAAAATTTGATAAATCCCAGAAAATATATTTAGATAGAAAATATGATTTTAAGAAATAATGTCTAAAGGCACTTTTAGAAATTCCAAGCCGTTTGTAAATTAAAAATCTGGAAATCGGTCAACGAAACTGGCCGACACGGTTTTGAAGATTTTCAACTTAATTGAGGAAAATTCCAGAAAAATCATGATAAATCTAGAATATTGGAAAATGATGTTTAAAACTGAAATCGGTCAAATCGGAATACCAGAATGTCCAACCGAGCAATACTCTGGGATCGGGCCTTCGGTTCAATCTAAGGTTGACTCCGAATCCACGAATCCAAATCCAAGACAAAACAATCATATAAAGAATTCATAATACAGAATAAATACAAGAAGCAAATCGAAAAAATACGATCGAGAAATCTGAATACGCAACTAAGTACGTATTCCAGGGACGGGGTGTTACAATCCACCCACCTTACAAAAAATTGCGTCCTCGCAATTTCGATAAGGGGTAAATTGAACACAAGAAGGACAAAGGCTGGAATAAGGCTTCATAAAACCAAAACAGGTGTAGATAAACACAGGAGGGACCAGGATGGACAATGAGAATAGGATAAGGAGGAATATTCACGAAGGATTACCAACTCAAAATACAAAAGGTCAGGGGGTTGCTGCAAACGGTGACATCCTCAAGGTTCCTGCTCCAGATACTGAGCCTCATACCCTGCTGCTGCTTCATCTGATACCTCTGCTGCCATGTTGTGAACTTGGCCTCTGCCAAAATCTGCTCTGGGTCTCGCTCCTCTCTGTGGGTGATCATACTGCTGGGGTGGAAATGGGGCTCTTCGATCAACTGGTTCTGGGTTCCTTCTCAGTGGTGGAGCTGGAAGAGGTGGGGCTGGAAGTGCTGGTCTAACTGGTGCCATATTCCCTACCCTTCTGAACGGGCAATCCCTTATTGCATGTCTCCCTGTCCCACATGCTAAACATAGTCCATTGGCCATTCGACAATCTCTCCTATAATGTCCGGGCTTGTGACAGAAATTGCATATGATCTGCTGAGGGGGAGGTTGGAACGGTCGCTTGATCATCGGACCATGGGTTGTCCTGGCTGCATCTTCCTCATTCATCAACTGGAAGGGTCTCTTCACTGACTTGCTCTGCACCTGACTCTCATTCTTCCTCTCCAGTCCCCTTTCTACTTCACGGGCAATGGAGAGAACCTGGGAGTATGTCTTCAGCTGTTGAGGAATAAGGAACATCTGGACATCCATCTTCAGCCCTTGCTGAAACCTGCTGGCCCGTTTTTCTTCATCTGACACCATGTAGGGAGCAAACCTGCTGAGCCTCAAGAATTCGGCAGCATACTCATCCACTGACCGGTTGCGCTGCTGCAGACGGATAAATTGTTCTTCCATTTCCTTCTGAGCTGTTGCCGGGAGAATCTCTCATAGAAACCCTTTGAGAATTGATCCCATGTGATGGGTTTCTCCAGTGTTGCTTCTTCTGCCAACCACCAGGTTCTGGCCACATCTCTCAGCTGTATCTTGGCCACTTCCACTTGGTTCTCATCAGGAACTCGGGCCGCCTTCAAAAGATCTGTTGTGTCTATCAACCACTGTTCTGCATCCAGAGGCTTCTCTGTACCTGAAAAGATAGCTGGCTGTAGTCTCCTGAAATCTGACACATTTCCTGGCCTCTGCTCTGGGGTGCCACCAACAGTCCTTGACGTAGAAGCTCTGTCTGCTGCTGTTGACTCTGCATCATCCCCTGAAGTACCCTCATCATACCATCACTGTCTCTGTTGGGTCCATCTTGGGAGGCATTAGGACCATTGCGTGTTCCCCGTCTTTCCACATCTGAGTTGGTTGGAGTGGATAACAAGGAGAAACTGGAAGGTAAAAGATGATGGGTCTCAGGACACAAGGAATGGATTAGAGAGAAAGAGAAAGATAACTCTGTACTTGTAGTTGGATTGTATAACCAGGACTCATGCATTCCAGTTGCAAATTGCTTTACCATTAATTTGCCGTCTGGACGTACTGAGGAGGTGAGAGCCTAAGCTCTGATACCAACCTGTAACGCCCCGATCCCTGCTGGTACGGGGACGTCACTGCGACGTATATACGTAGGTCAGAAATACCCTCACGTATATACGCTAAGCATCAGTACTGGCAAGAATCAGAGTACGGAAGCAAGTGGTGCATTATACATTCCAACACATGAGTACAGTTACAGAGTTATCACCAAAGGTGATCCGATATTACAATAATATTACATCACCTGATAGGCGCAATTGCGAGAGTACAAGGAATATACAGGAGTAAACAGTAAAAGGCACTCACGAGTTCACTACACGGAAACTCGAGAGGCACACAGGGGCCTGGAAGGATAGAGCTCCAGATAGTCTGCAGGAGATCCACGCTACCGCTGCGCCACTCTGATCAGCAACAGGGAGAATCCACACGCTCCAAGCTCCGAAACCTGGACATGAGAATCCAGGGGAGTCAGATGAAACTCCCCAGGCGAGTGTAATGCAAAAGCCAGGTGGCGAGCCAGGGTGAACACAATGTGAATACAACAAAGGATATCAAGTTCAGAAAATAGGGTTTAGAACACAAGTATAGCCGGTATGAACGAGTAAAACATAATATCCATAAAACAGGAAATCCAGGATAAAGTTGATTACAAGCAAGATTGATTGTATACGCTTAGGTCACGGTCCCATGAGGCTAGTACATCGAAGGAATAATCCAAACAAGGAAAACTCATCTATATACCCTTATCTCATGCCACCGAATATCTAAGCGTATAGAATCAGAGTTGCAAATCACACGATAGTCATAACAGGCATCAAAACTAGAATCATAACAGGTATCCGATACAGGGGTCATAACAGGAATACGTAACAGGAGTTATAACAAGCATCATAATAGGAGTCTAGTACAGGTACCATAACAGAGATCATAACAAGAGTCTTATACTATTATTATTACTCGTCTGACTCATATATCTCGGTATGTGTCCTGGTGTACAGCCAACCCACATACATCCATATATAAGCAAGTCGAGGGTTGATAACGGAAGCAGAGATGGAGAACTGATAGCGCTTCTTATAGTAGTTCCCATACACCTGGGACCAGCTTGGAGGCCCTAAGTCCCCCTAACACGCATCTTCTGTGGGCCCAAAGTCCCACTAACACGAATCGTCAGTTCAGGTATTCCATTACTATAAGCAAGGCATCATTCGGCATCCATCACTTCCTCCCATTCCTCGTGCAAGTTGTAGCTTATCAATATTATCAGATTACGGGAATAACAGATCATAACAGGGATAGCCCTACAGATTCAAGAGGTGGCCCCCACAGATTCAAGAGATGGCCCCCACCGAGTATGGTGTGGCACTTTGTTCCATGTGGCACTTTGTTCTGAGGGGATGGATTCTAGAGGTGGCCCCCACGGATTCAAGAGGTGGCCCCCACCGAGTGTGGTGTGGCACTTTGCTCTGTGTGGCACTTAGTTCCATACAAGATAACAAGGCAAGATTCCCGTAAACATGATAATCACAAGTCAAGTAGATCATGCTGGGTGATAAGTGATAGCATGACAGGATGGTGATATTAAGCAAGTGACAAGTCTTACAAATAGCAATATATAATAAATGACCCAAGGAAAATGTTCATAATCAAAGAAATAACTAACCATAACAATTAATCAAGATTATTCAGGAAAGTGGTGCGTTTTCAAGAAAGTGGTGCGTTTCAAGTGGTGCGTTTCAAGTGGTGCGTTTTCAGGAAAAGTGTTGCATTTCAAGAAAGTGGTGCATTTCAAGTGGTGCGTTTCAAGTGGTGCGTTTTCAGGAAAAGTGTTGCATTTCAAGAAAGTGGTGCATTTCAAGTGGTGCGTTTCAAGTGGTGCGTTTTCAGGAAAAGTGTTGCTTTTCAAGTGGTGCGTTTCAAGTGGTGCGTTTTCAGGAAAAGTGTTGCATTTCAAGAAAGTGGTGCATTTCAAGTGGTGCGTTTCAAGTGGTGCGTTTTCAGGAAAAGTGTTGCTTTTCAAGTGGTGCGTTTCAAGTGGTGCGTTTTCAGGAAAAGTGTTGCATTTCAAGAAAGTGGTGCATTTCAAGTGGTGCGTTTCAAGTGGTGCGTTTTCAGGAAAAGTGTTGCTTTTCAAGTGGTGCGTTTCAAGTGGTGCGTTTTCAGGAAAAGTGTTGCATTTCAAGAAAGTGGTGCATTTCAAGTGGTGCGTTTCAAGTGGTGCGTTTTCAGGAAAAGTGTTGCTTTTCAAGTGGTGCGTTTCAAGTGGTGCGTTTTCAGGAAAAGTGTTGCATTTCAAGAAAGTGGTGCATTTCAAGTGGTGCGTTTCAAGTGGTGCGTTTTCAGGAAAAGTGTTGCATTTCAAGAAAGTGGTGCATTTCAAGTGGTGCGTTTCAAGTGGTGCGTTTTCAGGAAAAGTGTTGCATTTCAAGAAAGTGGTGCATTTCAAGTGGTGCGTTTCAAGTGGTGCGTTTTCAGGAAAAGTGTTGCTTTTCAAGTGGTGCGTTTCAAGTGGTGCGTTTTCAGGAAAAGTGTTGCATTTCAAGAAAGTGGTGCATTTCAAGTGGTGCGTTTCAAGTGGTGCGTTTTCAAGTGGTGTTTAGTCGATTTATGCATGGGTCAAGTCGATTAATACTGTAAAACAGTGAGCAGAGACAGTTATTAAGAGTTATGATTTTGTTGATAAAAATACAAGTCCTTGGCGAGGAAAAGCACTCGCGTGATCAATAAAATACGAAGCAAGCGAATAGCGAGATTACTCGCCTAACAAGATCTATGCCGCGTCCAACGAAGGGAAGTTCGGCCCCAATCCAAAAAGGAGGGTACCGACCCTAAGTCTTGCCGCCGGAGAAGAAACACGGCCCCAATCCGAAAGGAGGAGCCGGTTCTAAGTCTTGTCAACGGAGAAGAAAAGCACGGCCCCCAATCCAAAAGGAGTTGGCCGTCCTCAAGGTGATGGAGAAAGGTTGAAGGTGGTGGAGTTTGGTGAACAAAGGAAACAAGAGAAGAAGCTCTCTCTCTTTTGGTGGCTTCTCTGTTAGCTGCAGGAAGCAAAGAAGAAGAAGGAGGAGTAAATGAAGAGAGAGAGAAGGAGAGGGGGTATATTTATAGGAGTTGGATTATGAAGTGATGCAAATAAATAAAGGTGAGGGTGTTTTTGTAAAGTTGGAGGGATGTGATGTTTCTCTTGCCACATGGCTGGTCATGATGAGGAGAAGGGAGTGGAAATGCCTTGGAAATGACATTTGGAAGAGAATTAAATGAAGAGAGAGAAGAGGGATAAAGTGATGTTTGCACACTATATAAGACAAAAGGAACAAGGGAAGGATTCATGCGTTTCCTACATGAAACGCAGCCCTTCCCTCTCTCTCTTGACCAACAATGATGATGAGAGGGGGTGGGGTGTCTTGGAAATGATGCTTTGGAAAGGAAGCATTTAATGAGAGAGAGAATGGAAGATTAAATAATGATGCACTCCATTTGAAACAAAGGAAATATATGAAGAGTACTTGCGTTTCCCACCCACAAACGCAGCACACAACCTGCGTTTGGGCCAAATGGGCTAAACGCAGTGATTAAGGCTGCGTTTAGAGAAGGCCAAAAGCTGCGTTTCAACAGAGGAGAGAGAGTCATAATACTTGATGGGATTTGATCTGAAGTGCATTAAATGCGGGATGGGGAGGATCTTTGCAATAATTGCGGAATCCCAGGTTGGTGAGATCCGCGTTTAAGGAAGGAGAGAGAAAATGGGAAGAGACAGAGTGGAATATATGGGACAATCTCCTCGGTATCTGGGAAAACACCGGAAAGGCCCAAAAATGAAGTAATCCGGAAAGCTTCCTAAAAATTCACAAAAATCATAAATATTATAAAACGATTTATGGTGAAATCGGTTTTCAAAGATTCAATCTTCTTTTCAAGATAAAAATCATAAGGTCAACCGTCAATCTCGGTATATGCCGGATTGGCCGGGTTTTCAATAAAATTTGATAAATCCCAGAAAATATATTTAGATAGAAAATATGATTTTAAGAAATAATGTCCAAAGGCACTTTTAGAAAGTCCAAGCCGTTTGTAAATTAAAAATCCGGAAATCGGTCAACGAAACTGGCCGACACCGGTTTTGAAGATTTTCAACTTAATTGAGGAAAATTCCAGAAAATCATGATAAATCTAGAATATTGGAAAATGATGTTTAAAACTGAAATCGGTCAAATCGGAATACCAGAATGTCCAAACCGAGCAATACTCTGGGATCGGGCCTTCGGTTCAATCTAAGGTTGACTCCGAATCCACGAATCCAAATCCAAGACAAAACAATCATATAAAGAATTCATAATACAGAATAAATACAAGAAGCAAATCGAAAAAAAACGATCGAGAAATCTGAATACGCAACTAAGTACGTATTCCAGGGACGGGGTGTTACAAAAAAACAGCCTTTCGAACTCCAAACTGCCATCTTTAAGATCTCGAGATATTTTGGCTTTAAATCCAGTTTGCTCCACTGTATGATATATTCTCCAAAATGGAAAAGGAAAATCAAGATATTTTACGAAATTTATTGTTGTCCAAAAAGGGCTTTGGCTATAATTCAGCGCATATTTTTAAAAGATTAAGAAATTAGAAATAATAAAAAATTAAATTATAGATTTAAATTAAAAGTTGTTACATATTACAAGCTTTTGTCCCTTTTTTTTGCATAAATTACAAGTTTGGAAGTTCCAAATTATTCACAAATATTATATATTTTATTTACTTTCAATCCATTTCAAGAAAGTTGAACCCCACGTATATTCCGTCCGCCCCGGGCTAAATCCATAGTTTTCAATTCCACCGGCCATTTGTCGGGTTTGGTTCATGTGTGTGAGCCACACACATACAATAAGAGGGCCAATCTGACGTTTGACACGTGGACTGATCCTCTTATAATATGTTATGTGTGTGAGCCTCACATAGGGATTATAAGAGTTCCAATCTACGTGTCAACGTTAGATTGGCCCTCTTATTGTATGTGTGTGGTGCTCACACACATGAACCGAATGGATCTGCGTTTCCAGTAACCAAAAAAAAAAGAAAGGAAATAGAAAAATCCGGCCCAAATCCAGCCGTCCATTTCTGATCGAATTAGAATCAGATCCATAATGATTCTAAATGCGATCAGACGCCGTCCCTTGCACCCACCACGCGATTGGTTGCGCACGCACGTCCGCTCATTCGCGCACTCTCCCTCGTGCCTGCTCTCTCTCCCGCCGTCAGCCGCGGCAGCGGGAAAGGGAGAGAGGGATCGAATATGAGGGTGTAAGTTTTTATGGGGCTCCATGATCTGATCGCTGGTAGATTTCATTCTTCGATTCGAATTCGATCTCTGTGATTTGATCGGTTTGGGGATTTGATGGCGTCTGAGGACGTGGTTGGGAAGAGCACGGGGGAGTCGGCGGTGACGACGATCGTGAATCTGGCGGAGGAAGCGAAGCTTGCGAGGGAGGGCGTCAAGCCCTCCAGCCACGTGATCCTCTCCATCTGCAAGTCTCTCGTCGCTGGCGGCGTCGCCGGTGGAGTGTCAGTCCCTACTCTCTTTTCTCTAAAATAAAGTTTCGTTTTTTAGGGTTTTTTTCTTCTCTTAGATATAAGTAGATCAATTGGCATGATCTAGGTTCTCTTTGTTTGTTTTATTTATACTTCCTTTTGTTTTTATTTTATGTTGACCCGAGTATGATAACAGCGTGAGCTTTGTGAGCAATTTTAATTTTTTGTGCAATTTTAAGAACTGAACTTCGTGCTTAAGAACGTGGCGATATCATTATTGCCTATTTTTCTGATTAGGCAGGGTGTCTTTCTAAAGCTTCATTTTGATATCAGTAAAACTGCACATTACATAACTGCGAAATGTTCAAATGATCTTTGGGAAGAGCCTAATAGCATATAAAGTTCACTCCTTTATCTGTAATTAGACGGGATTTGGGTTTGTGTGTCTTTGATATTGTACAACTTACAGGACTTATGAAGGAATATTTTTATGTGCTGGGAAGAATTATCATTAGCACAGGCATGAATTTTAACTGCCGATATATAACCAACAAAATAGGAGACAAGCAAAACAAACTTGAGGTTCCCTTCTGTTGTTGGATGTATACTGAATTGAAAGCAAAATCACGCAGTGTGTTTTAGACATGATATGTACTGTTGTCTTTCTCCCCTTGGTTTGAAGATGAAATAATTGATTCCAATTGTTTCTTAGTTTTGTATTTATTTGATCTGGTTTTGAACTTCATATCATATGAATCTAAAAAATGTGAGTACTATGGTATTATGCTCTCCCACTCAAGTGTGTGTTATGCTAATGCACAACAATGATTTTGTTGCATGTTTGTGAACATTCATCCAAGTTGGTTGTTTGCCTCAAACTTAAGTATCTAATTGAAATTTTATTTGCCTTTTATTTTATTAATAAGATGTTTAATGCTGAACTTTTTATTTAAAGAAAAAAAGGATGAAGCTCGTAGAAATCTCCATTTGATGCTAAAAAGCAGAAATCTTCTTTTAACAAACCCCCCCCCCCCCTCTCCGTGCGCGAATTCTGATAATGTTGCTCTACAGTTTAAAGAAGTAATCTTTATCTATTTTATCTATATTCTATTATCCAGTAGAGCTGGTCCACAACAAAGCTTTTATCCTAGAATTCATTTTGAATTCTAATTTATTCTCATCATAAGGAATCACAAACAACCAATGTTTTTATTAAGTTCCCGTCGATCATATGTTTTCCTCTCGTGGATTTTGTTGGGGGTCTGCTACATCTGTTGCAATTACCATTTATGGTAGAGGTTCGTAAGAAGGAAACCGTTTTGTGTTATTTTGCAATCTGGAAATATTGTTGCAATAGAGAAGATGTTTGAGGGCTATTAGTTGTGGGAACTTGGTTTTGTGAACATACCCGTGGCTTTCCTGACTGAAAAGTGGGAGGAAAAGAACAGAACTCTGTGAACACAAACTGAATCATTAAAATTCTTACAGCTTCTGTCCTTTTTAACAACATTTCTAGGACGTCTGAACTAAACATGAACCTTTTGTAACAGTCCGCCCTTGCATTTAAAAAAAAAAAAAATTATTGTGATTTTATCCTTCTTTTGCACAAAGATTTTTTCCTTACTTTAAGCTCTACACTTAAATCTTCTAAACCTTAATCCTGCAATAATTATATCAAAAAAGATTATTTAACTTGTAGTATCTATATACATCTTTTCATCTGTTGCAAGTGCCTGGATCTGGAGGAAGAAGAAAAGAAGAGAAGGTGCTGACAAAACTCATCCATATAATAAAATAAAATAGATTATGAGAAAAGAGAAGAAAATTTCTGTTGCAATTGAATTTCTGGTTGTAACTGTTGCAAGTTGTAACTGCTGAGTGTTGCTCCTGCCATGAGAAGGAAAGGGAGGATCATAACTGGGAACACTTAGTTAACAAAGCCTAAATAAAGGCTGATTGATATAACCAGTAGGTATGACTTTTGTGTAGTTAATATAAGTTATATGATCACCAGGTATAGCCCTTGTTGTAGTTAATATAAGTTATATAGCTACTTTTTAGTGGTAAATCTGTTAGTAACTGATTAAGCATATGGTGCAATTGCAGTTTTAAAATCTATAATTGACCTGAAATTTCTTCTTTTTTGTCACTCTGATACATGAACTTAGCTAATATTTCTGTCCAAAAAACATTCAATGATTCTTGTTACTGCCTGTTACTAGTGTATATAGTGGTATGATGTCTTACCTTGTATAGGCCTTTGCCGTCTACTGAAATTTGTTTGACATTGTTGTACAGATCGCGGACTGCTGTTGCCCCACTTGAACGGTTAAAAATTTTACTTCAGGTGGAGTTTCCTTCCGTTCATTTTTGAGCTTTTCACTATCTCTTATCTGTCTCATTCCTTTCTTTGGCTCAAAGTAGTGATCATTTAATTATCATCATTCTTAACAGTTGCAATTCTTTGACTTGCAAACTTTAGTTTCTGTGGTATTATTATTCTTCTAGTTAAAAAAGAAATTGAAAAATCTCAATTCTTTTCGCTATAAGGCTAAACTCTCTCCAAAAATGAAATAAAGAATGTAGGGAATAACAGGTGACAATTTCCTTTCTCTTCTTTCGGTTTCAGTTTGGCCCTGGTTGGGCCAATTATGTACCGTAGAAAGCGAGACTAGTTCTGTGTGTTTGAACGTTGCAAAAAAGTATGCTTATGATTTCTGGGCAGAGTAAGACATGATGCCTTCACTTCTGAGTCACCTCAAACATATACTATTTAATTTCAATTGTCTATTGCAGTTTGCAGTCTGACAACAGTGACATGAATTATCTTATTAAATAAACAGAAAAACGAAGCAACAAAAAAGGATAAAAACCAAAATGATTTTATGAGCTGTCTTGACAAATTAGTTTCTACTTACAAGGACAAAAATTTTCTTGAGGAGATCTACATGTGCTTGTGATGAGGACATCACGCAGTTCTTTATCTTTTCATGCCTTAGCTTATTCGGGAGATTTAGTATTTTGTTTCAGCTTTATTTGAGTAGGTGTTTTAGCTTTATTTGTGTTCCTTTGTGGGCGTTTAGTACCACATCGGTTATTTCCCAGTACTCCTCTTTTGTAAAGCCTATATAAGGCCCCTTAAACTATTGGAATTATTTATTGAATGATTAAAAATTTTCACAAATTATTTGAGTAATTCTTGAGTCTCTTTTGCTCTCGAGTTTTGGGTGAGAAGCCCGTGCAAGGGGTGGAAACCCAACTTTTATCTTTTCCTCAGTTTAAATCTCGGTTACGATTTGAAGGTGATTGCGATCCTGTGGTTTTACATCATTTTGGTATCAGAGCACCGGTTTTCAATCCCCTTCAAAATTTTCCAGTCTCCAAACCCTAGATCTACGTCAGCTCCAGATTTAGATCCATTCAAAAAAAAATTACACTGTTCAAAAAAAATACAGTGAAAAAAAATACACTGTTCAAAAAAAATATATACAGTGAACAAAAAAAATCCTTCGAAAATCCCCAATCGCACTGTTCATCTCCTCCTCAGCAACAAGCCGCCGCCTTCGACACCCATCGCCCCACTGCAACACCACCACCGCCACCGTCTTCATCAACATCTCCGCCGTCGTCCTCGCCCTTGCCTCCGCTCGACGAAGCCGTCATCAACACCACAATTAGATCGTCGCCATCTCCGTCCTCTGTCGCCGTCGCCGTCGTCGTCAGAGCTCAACCACAGCCACGCCCTCCTCTTCGTCAACTGACGACTGCGGGTGGTCCTCCGCCGCCGATCTCTGCAAGTCAAAAACAAGCCGCCCCTGCGAACAGACCTCAGCCTTCTTCAGATCGCCAGGCCTGCCCTCGTGGGCGCCCAGATCTCATCGCCGACCTCCCTCGATCTTCGCTGATTTTCCTCCACCATCGCAGCGACACCACTACCTACTCGTCAGAGCTCCATCGCTAGTCTCCCACCCTCGTCGAGGCCCTAGGCCTCATCGCCGCTACAGATCGGAGCTTGACCGCCCTCGTCAGGGTCTCGCTGGACCCTAGAGCAAGTCGCCTCCTCCCCCGCCTGCGCCGTCTTCTTCATCTTCTTTGTCGACGTCGACAATCTTCGCCTTTCGACCACAGCAGCACTGTGATTATCATCCTCCGATCTCCAGCCTCGTCGGCGATCGCCCCAGATCGCCATCACCAAAGCCGCCGTCGCTGTTGAAGATCGCCGCCGCTGTTGAAGATCTCCGCTGCTCCCGTCGAAAGAGAGATCATCGATGCCGCCGCCGCCTTCGTTCCACCGTTGCCCTAGCCGGAGCGAATAGAGAAGAAAAGAGGAGATCGAGCTCGCCGGCGCTCCCCGACCCACAGCGCTCGCCTCCTGGATCAACCATCGCCGCCGCCGTTGAGGGCTTCCCAAGCCCTAGCTTGAGATCGAGCGGAGAAGGGGCCTGGGTGCTGTTGGGTTTGACCTTAAAACCCAGCCCAAATTATTAAATGGGTTTGGATTCGAACCCATAAGTTGGTTGGGCCGGATCCAAACCAAACCCGACCCAGTCAAGACCCGTTCAGGGTTTTTAAGAAAATTTATAGCGGGTTGCTGGTCCGGGTTTAGACGGGTTGAGTGATTATAACCTGAACCCAACCCGATCCACTTCAGTGACGTCACTGCTGACATCAACAACCGGGTTAACCCACTGAGTTGACTCAGCCCAGATCCAGCTCGTCCTGACTCAGTCCAGAATCGCAGCGTCACTTCAGACAGCTGTTCAGGGCTCATTTCAAGTCCAAATCGAGCCGTTTTCGAGGCAGTGGATTCGTGACGACCAGTACTATGCACCTACAGCAGTCTCATTCAGGTTTGAGCTACGGTCGCCTTCCCAGGCGTGAACGACTCCACCTCAGGTGATATCACAACTTGACTTAGTTCATTAACTGTTGATTACTTGCAACTACTATACGGATTGCTATAATTTGTTGGTAGAAGTGCTATTTGCTTCGATCTAGTGGTTGCATCTTTTCATCATTTTAGGAATGCATTTTTGTTTACATTTAAGCCTTAAACTTTAGGGAATTTTTGTTTAGTGCATACATTTAGTTTAATTGACTTTAGGACTCTCCATTGCATCTGCTTGCTTGCTTGAGTCATCATGACTAATCAGCATTATAGGGACTCCCACTTAGACCAGCTACACAATCTCCATCAGGGTCATATGTCCGTTCATGAGTACATTACCATATTTAAGGACTTAACCCTTCGTAGTGAAGTGAGAGAGCACCCTTCTGAGACTCTAATTAGGTTTATTTGGGGTTTACGGCCTAAAATAAAACGTGCTATGATTACTGGCCCCTATGACTTAGACACTGTTGAAGATGCTTTTGAAGTTGCATTAAAGTTGGATTTGACTTTCAAAACGCTAATCAATGCCAAGGTCAAATGTTCTAAATGTAAGGGCTATGGACATTACCATTATCAGTGCCTCTCAGAGAGTCAACATGTTAGAACTGTGCCCACTGATGAAGTTGACAAATCGAATGCTGTTAAGGATGACCAAGTTTCTTCTAAGACTGTTAATATAATTGAAGACATAGCCGTTGATTCTGTCACACAGATTATTGATGAAATTCACATGTCTTCTGATAGTGCCAATGATGACGTGGACGAGACAGTTGAGCCTAATATACCCACTGTGCCTAATCAGCCATTCGAGTCTCCTTGTGTTGAACCTAGCTTTATGGTTATTCCTATCAATTCATCTTTTAGGGAGTTACCTGAATTTCTTGCCAAGGTCCAGCAGAGAGTTTCTAATACTTCTTTTTCGGTTGTTTAGAGTTTGTGTCCGAGTCCTCTGTACCTCCATCGTTAGGTGTGTGTCCTTCTAGGCATATTATATCTCTCATTCTCTCATCGTTAGGAGTTATGCTTAGAATACCTAATGCATTGCATCTGCCTGTTGCACATATTGATGAAATCACTAGGCTGATAGCAATTTGCAATAACACCTACAAATTTGCTGCATACTCATATAGTATTTTGCAGGAATTTACAGTTGATGATAGGGTGATGGTTACGAGTCACTCTGAGGCCACGAGAAAGTGGCACGCTTGGCATAAGGATTTCGAAATGACTCTTAAGAGGATTGCATACATTGCTTACGAGTTGGATAGCCCGTGGGATCCTGGTATCAGCTCCGTTTTCAGCCAGGATGATGCACCTCGCTCTACTCTATGTTCCTTGATCGTGCTGCTATCTTCCGCCACCGATCTGTCATGGAGACCAGCTCCTCCTCCGTCACCATGGTCTCGACATGATGTTCCCATGCTGCTGCCACGATCACCACCTTGGCCCGATTGAGATCTTCGTGAGGAGAGTCCTCATTCGACAGGGTCGAGTTCCTCCCACCCCGAGGGAATTGATGAGGATATCACGCAGTTCTTTATCTTTTCATGCCTTAGCTTATTCGGGAGATTTAGTATTTTGTTTCAGCTTTATTTGAGTAGGTGTTTTAGCTTTATTTGTGTTCCTTTGTGGGCGTTTAGTACCACATCGGTTATTTCCCAGTACTCCCTTTTGTAAAGCCTATATGAGGCCCCTTAAACTATTGGAATTATTTATTGAATGATTAAAAATTTTCACAAATTATCTGAGTAATTCTTGAGTCTCTTTTGCTCTCGAGTTTTGGGTGAGAGGCCCGTGCAAGGGGTGGAAACCCAACTTTTATCTTTTCCTCAGTTTAAATCTCGGTTACGATTTGAAGGTGATTGCGATCCTGTGGTTTTACATCAGCTTGATAATGCCTTGTCCTGGTGAATGTGAAGACTATGACCAGACCATGAATAACGATGGACTTTAAATATTTGACCATAAGATGAAAAACAATGGACTTTAAAGTGCTGTTGGGCAATGAGGTAAAGACTGGGTTAAGAGGATTAACCCGCCTTGACCTGCAAATAGCTTGGGTTGTTATGCCTTCCAGATCAGATTTCGAGTTGACCCATTGTAAAAAGCCAGGTTAACAAATCTGCCTCTTGCGGTAGATTAAAATTTAACTCCTCTTAACAAGAGGGTAGGTGTTTTATCATAAGTTTTTTTAAGAATAACCCACTTGATGCTTTCTGCACAATTTCTAAACACAAAATTAGTTTGATCCTTCACTTAAATTTTTTATCCAAGCACTACTTGACTAACTCTAGCCTTTCAAATAGGCTAACTATCTTTTCTCTTAGACCTTCCCATCCTATTGCCAAACAGGGTCTAATGGAGTCATGAACCTCTCGACACACCCCAACCAAAAGAAAAAAAAATTTAAAAAAATAACACACCCACATACACCCACCTAAGAAAGGGGGCAAATCAGGAATACAATTAGATAAACTAAATGAGCTATGTGGTGCAATTATTATTACTTGCTTTTGTGCGCGCACCCTTTTTTTGGTTGTTGTGTGTGTGTGTGTGTGTTGGGGGGGGGGGGGGGGGGTGAGTGCGGCGCGCGCGCGTGTGCCCGCACACGCAATGGAACTATATAGTGTAATTGTTTTTTAGAGGGCCATTCCTTGGTTAAATGAGCTTAAACAATGGAATCATGAAAAGGGTAGGCCTATCTGTGCGCTAGCTTTCCATTGAGTTTTTATGGCCTTGCTCTCTTTTTCATGGAATCATAGAGGGCCTTTCTCTCTGCTTTATGGTTGACGTAGGAAACTATTAGTGAAAGGAATTGTTATGTTGAGCAGTCCTCAGTGCATTCTTGCACAGGGATGCATTGGGACATGATCCAATGGACATTATCGCTGTTTGTATGCAAGTGCCTTAATAGGTTCCTTGAGCATTTCTCGACAAGGAAGTAAATTGCTTGAAGTTTTACAGCTTTATGGTCAAGTGCACCAACTTGAGCTGGATTTGGGATGTGAACTGATTCATCTAGGACATGTGATCTACTTATTCCACAAGCTATAGCTGGGTCAGGTCCAATGCCGATAGCTTCAACTGCAAGTTTATTTATGACTATGCCCATCGTTTTGCCTGCCAATTATATTATGCTAGATTTGGTCTGATTTTATGAGTTCATATGTGGCACAGTTGGAGAATCAGGTTGAAGCTCAGGAATCAGGCAGAGCCGTGGCTTCAAATTTAGAGTTAGTCCCAGGCTTTATTTGGTCATACCTCAGGGTTGTGGGGCATTAATGTTTTAAAAGGACTTTAGGAAATGCTGTTTAACCTTTAAAGAAGTCTTCAAAAGATTCAGACCTCTCACTAACACAGTGTCTTTCATGAAAGCAAGCAGCTTAGACATGCCAGCGTGTTCTTTGAGGGCTCTAAGCTCTTTGGACTACTGTAGAGTTGCACATATTTAGGTAAAGATTACAACTTAGTATCGAAGCAGCTTGATTTCTCTAGGTTTTATCCTATTGATACTTCAACAAATGCTATTTTAACTCTCAGAGGAGAAGGTGAACAAGCATGAAGAGCTACCTTGTGGAAAGTTTGATCCTATTTCTGGATGTCTGCAGAATAATACAAATTTAGAAGAATTGCACTTAATTTATAAGTGCCTTAAGTTTTACTTAATTCTCGACTTCTTTCATCCTTTGCTTCCATGGTTTTCGTGCTATTATACGTTATATTTTGTTGGTTAGACAAGGCTAGCTGTTCCTTATCTTTGTTCTTCTCTTTTCTTTATGAACTAGTTATCCTTTAGTGATTAAAATATTAATCATTTTAGTAGTGCTAATCTTGGATGAAATCATTAGAACTGTGAACTCTGTGATTTAAAAGATGTTCAAGATAAACTCTGTTTTTCTTTTCATCTTATGGACCTTTTGTAAATATGGATTTATGGATTTTACATGAGTTGGGTAATCTTGTAACATTTATGAATTGTAAATGACATTATATTTTTGGCCTGCACCCCCCTTTGTTCTGTGTCTGTTATCAAACATATGTTGTCTTAACTATCTTCATAAACTTCAAAAATTTAATTGCATTACTTGCAATATGCAGGTCCAAAATCCTCATAATATTCAATATAATGGAACTATTCAAGGCCTCAAATATATTTGGAGAACTGAGGGTCTTCGAGGACTATTCAAAGGGAACGGTACTAACTGTGCACGCATTGTCCCAAATTCAGCGGTCAAGTTCTTCAGCTATGAGCAGGCATCCAGGTATTACTTGATACTCTTTCAATCTAGGCTCTAAGTTTCTGATACAGGTGTGGAAACTCTTGTTTGTTTCATTTCTGTCCATCACAATGGACTTAAATATTTTTGGGTTGGACTGTATCTGTCACTTTATAAGTTTATATGGAAACTTCTGTGCAATAACTCAACTAGATTTGATTAATTAATCTCAAAAAAATTCTTCATAAGTTTGCCAAGTGTAATTTAACAGCTTAACTGACAGAAAATCTCACAAGATTGTCATTTTCAAGCTATAATAAATATCAGAAACAAATGAATGATAGATTGAGGCAAGCCTTTCCTTGTGCACATGTGAGAGAAGTATTAGAGTGCTTGTCAGGGTCTGTTACAGGCAACAAGGTTGTCGTTGCTACTATTATTTCATGCATATTTTTATCCAACTTTTGGTCGTAGATGAAAATTTGCCACCCAATCTACTATCTTAAAGTGATATGCATAGGTTTTTGAATTTGGATAAGTCTTTTATGTTGGAATGACAGGCTTGATGCTTGAAACGTTTAAAGAAGCTTGTTAGCGGGAAATGGATTATTATACCATGATACTTTTACTTCTATACAGAAGATATAACAAGAGGAAACAAAAAAGAGAGATGAACCTATCTTACAGAAAAAAATCAAGCAAATATCAAATTCCTTTCTTTCAGGCTAAACTCATGTTATATAATAACAACTGCAATGGAAATCCATTTCCAATTACGTCTTGAATCTTTTGATCAAGGTTGGTTTGTATAATTAATTGTGGATACTATTGAAGAAACCTAACACGTAGCGATTTGCATTCTGAACATTGATATTTGATGTGAAAGTTGTCTACATACGGTTTTTTCTTTCCTTGTTGTAAAAAGGAAATATATTTGGTTTTGTATTACATTTATGGTCATCATGATCCACTATTGTTGATATTATTGTTTTGAATGGTCCTTTTATTTGAGATAAGTATTGGCCTATCTGATTATAATAGGAACTGATGTTTTAAAAGTCAGCTGAACTGAATTGTCCGTGTTGACAATTGGCTCTTGTCTGGACTGCAACAAGCTGAAAATATGGGGTTCATCCATGTTTGATTGTTCAACCTCATCAACCTGACAAGCCTAACCCCCTAACTTTAATTAACTTGAATTAACAAGAAAAATCAAGGTATACCATCAGCAATCATTTATAACCCCAGAAATAATTGCTACCCTGGAATTTGGTTCTTCAGAGAAGGAAACTTAAAATGATAGGAGAAGGAAATAAAGGTAGGTGTCAGGTAGGGGACTCAGCTGTTGATTAGTGCTTGTGTCCTCTTTGCCACTCTGCCTCTTTTTCCTCCCTTCAGCATGTGTACATTCCCTTGTTCTCTTTAATATCCCAGATGCTCTATCTAGGGTTGGAAATGGTGATTGGAGTCTGGAATAACATATATGTCAGGTTTAGCCTGGATAGTAATATCAGGATCCAACTCAACATGAATTCTGTTAATTTAGTATTTTCTTCAAGTTGGAATTAAATAAGTTCTGAAATTCTACTAGAGCTGAATCTTTCTTTATATAATCATATCTCTAACCTGAAAGCTTCACTACACCTCACTTCTTGGCATTTGGCCAAGTGTACGGATAAAGGATCGTTTCACTTATAACCATCAAATAGAAGTCTGCCAAAGTTTGAAAATCTATTATATATTGAACACCTTATAAAATGTACTTAAAGAATTCCATTTGTTAATTTATTCCTCCATCACGAGTCTTGATTATTGTGCAATGAAATTTAACTTGTGACAACGCCAACATATTTAATATTTTTTAATATTCACATTCTCTATTGCCTAGCCCTAAAATATAAGTCTGCAGGCTTTAAATATGTTTCTGAAGCATGGCACACTAAGTCACTGCTGAGATCTTTCTCGGTTTGTGTTTATGAGAAGCTCTGTTGTACAGTGTGTTTTAAATTTAGTTTTTGAGTGTAAATTTTGTTTGATATACATTGTTGACCAACAATCTATCGGTAAAGCAGCCAGCTCACGTTGTATGAGAGCACCAAGTTTCATGGATTTTGGCTTCAAACCTCAATGCAATTTAAATATCTTAATTAAACATATGACCTGCATTTATTCTGCTTCAAGTGAGAGATGTTTATGCCGAGGCCTTCTATGTGACCCGAAGGGCCACATCAAGGTGATTTAATGTGTCAAATTGCTTGACATACATGTTTGCTCACGATCCATTTCACATAATGTATTATCATGTGGGGTAGGACCTAGTCTTGGTGAACTGATTCATCCCCCCTTCTGTCTGTTTTTGCTTCCCAGATGCATGAAAATGTGCTTGAAATCTGACTGTATTGAACGAGAAATAATTGATTTTTTTTTATGGTTTTAAGTTAGTCAGTTTGCTTCAAATATTTTCAAGTATAAACTTATTTCAATTCAATTATAAGTGTAATTATTCATGGAATCCATTCGAATGTTATTCCCTATGAGAAATCCTCTAGTTTCGCCTCTGACTAATATTTATTGATGTGTAACAGTTGGATTTTGTGGTTTTATCGGCGGCAATCTGGCAACGGTATGCCCACTCATCTATTTCATGCAGGCATATTGTTTTTGTTTGCAAACCATGTTTGGTCATTAACCTTCTTTGTTGACTCTACACCATTGTTTAATGCATATGCTCTAAACTTCTAGCAATCTGGATAGCAGAGTTTTTGCAAACATTGAACGACTAAACTTCAGATGTGCATAAATCTTTCATTGTTTTGTGTGTGTATATAAACTCAATGTGTAAATGCATGATGTATTTTACATGAATGTTCTTGAATGGGGTTCAAATTGGCACATAAATAATTCATTTCATGGAATTTGAACTGCATCCCTTATTTTATGGGATTATGTTTGTGCAGATGATCATTGTTATTGTTTCCAATTTTGAGAAGCTCTTTAGTTAAGCTTGGTTAATTTACCTAAAGGTGATAACAGCTCCTCGAAAGGCTATTCAAGTTGGTAGGCTCAGCTGGGAATCTTATGGTCATCTTTTACGCACTGCATCACTACCATTTTGAGAAGGAAAACATAAAGAGCTTGTCTAGAGGTTCAAGTTTGTAACCTTGTTGAATCTCTTATTGGAGATGTTCTTTTTGCATTTCAGATATAAAGAGTACATAAAAATGTAGTTCCCTAGTGCATTGTACCTCTGGATGTTTATGGATCCGATGGAGGACGAACAAAGAAGGAGAATAATTTAGAACAAACACTAGAAAATCTCAATCTAAAAGTTGTAACCCAAGAAAATTATTGGAACTCTCCCTAGGGTATCTCACCCAAAACAGACTGGCTACACAAAAACTTAAGCAATCATTTTTCATTAATCATCAACTGAGAATCTCTAAAGCAGTCTTTGCCTTTTATATGCTTACATCACATGAGAACTTCAATCACAACCAACGTGGGAACAAGATAAAATAAACTAATTACACTAACCAACTAAAACAATTAAAGATAAGATAAATCAACTACATAACTAACTAAAATAAACTGAAGATAAAATAACCCAACTACATAACTAATTAAAACAAACTAAGATAAAATAACTCAACTACATAACCAACTAAAACAAACAAGATAAAATAAACCAACTACATAACCAACTAAAACAAACTATGCCATTAGATGTCCTCATCATTCCCCGGGTTAGGAAAAACTCGACCTGTCGAGTTCAAATCTCTGTGGCTCTCAATCAGGCCATGCCGCTGGTCCTGAAACTGACATTCGTTCATCAAGTTTGCATCAAGGTGGTGGCGGTTGTGGTGAATGGCGGCTGCGGAATTGGAAGATGTCGGCGGCAGAGAAAATGATGATGGAGTTGGCGTCCAGACGGAGGCAGTGATAAACAGTGGTTGTGAGCAGTGTCGCGTGCAAATTTGGTGATTTTCGGCTGATATTGTTTGGTGGAGAAATTGTGGTCTTGAGATTTTTGTGGAGAAAATTAAGAATTTAGTTCTGATACTAAAATGATAGGGACGAACAAAAAAGAAGGGATAATTGAGACAAACACTAGTCTCAACCTAGAATTTGTAACTCAAGAAAATTATTGAGACTCTCCCCTAGGGTATCTCACCCAAAAGCACACTTGCTACACAATAACTTAAGCAAGCATTTTTATTAATCATTAACTGAGAATCTCCAAATCAGTCTTTGCCCTTTTATAGGCTTACATCACATGAGAACTCTCACCACAACTAATGTGGGAACAAGATAAAATAAACTAACTACACTACCAACTAAAACAAAATAAAGATAAGATAAACCAACTACATAACCAACTAAAACAAACTAAAGATAAAATAGCCCAACTACATAACCAACTAAAACAAACTAAGATAAATTAACCCAACTACATAACCAACTAAAACAAACTAAAACAAAATAAACCAACACATAACCAAGTAAAACAAACTAAAATAAAATAAACCAACTACATAACAATTAAAACAAACTAAGCTATTAGGTGTCCCAATCACGATCTTATTTAGAATATGGCAATACGCCCACTTGTTACATTTAGATGTTGGTTATTGTGCCCAACTGCCCATTAGTACATTGCAGTTGATTGTGCACTTTTACTTTCCAACTGTTTGTATTCTCAGCTTCTTGTAAACTCCCTCCCACTCAACACACACACACACACACAAAAATAATCCCTTGTTTTATGGGATTATTTTGTAGAGATGAGCATTGTTGGCCTTCAAATTTGAGAAGCTCTTTAGTCAAGAATGGTTAATTTATGTAAAGGCGATAAAAGGTGCTCAAAGGAGTATTCAAGTTGATAGGCTCAACTGGGACTTTTATGGCCATCTTTTATGTACTTCATCACCACTATTATGAGAAGGAAAAAAAGGTTTAATTGGTTGAACCATACTTATCTAGAGGTTTAAGTATGCAACCTTGTTGAATCTCCTATGAAGATGTTTGTCTTGCATTTCAGATATAAGAGTACATAAAACTGTGGTTCTCTAGTGCACATTGTTGTAAAAATCCCACTAAAGCCCCACTTAAGCTCTCGCTTTTGCTATGTTAGTTTTGGGACACTTTAGCCCTCGCTTTTAGATTTAGAAATTTGAAGTTTATATGAATCATCTTGTTATGTTGATACTTATTGTTTTCATTAAAATTTTAGTGTTACTTTGATATTTTCTTTATTAGTTGTGAACTTTCTTAAATGTTTTCTCTATTTCTCTCTATTTTTACTATGTTTTTTAAAAAAAATTCTTGGCACTTTCTGCTGCCAAAGCCTTGCATCCCATTTTGCTCCAGCTTTCGCTTTCCACAACATTGCTAGTGCATTATACCTCTGGATGTTTATGGATCTTATTTAGAATATGCCCACTTGCTACATTTAGATGTGGTGATTGTGCCTATTAGTACATTGCAGGTGATTGTGCGCGTTTAGTTTCCAAGTGTTTGTATTCTCAGTTCTTGTAACAAACCCCACCCACACCCAAAAAGAAAAAAACACAAACACCACACCATCACCACCCACCCACACCCAACCACACCACCCACCAATAAGCCTCTAATATCCAATCCTATCTAAAAAAAATGATGAGAGTGCCAACTGTTATATCAGGATTGAGGATTTTATCATGTGCCCATTAGACCTATGCCGTCCATTTTCGAGATTTTGTACAATTGTAAATCATGTCCACTTTATATTGAGACCTCTTTTATACACCTGCTGCTCAGCCGCTCAAGCTATCAACAATCCTCCGCATCGGACCCTCCATTCTTAAGATTGCATCACGACTATGCAACATGCATGAGAAACAAATAGAATCATCCGTGAGAAAAAGCTGGGACCAGGGGCAGTGTAACACCCGACTTAAATAAATCTGGTTTATAGTCTAAATGATTTTATTTAAACCGGTGTAACAATCATGTTTTAACTTAATCCAAAATTTTAGGAAATATTAGAAATATATATATATGCATTAGTATCCTCTTTGTACATTTTAATATTAAATATTTGGTACATATGTAATAAGGGTATAATACTTAAGAATATAATACCTAAATACATTATATTATTATTTTTTATAATTAATTTGTGTGAGTGGTGTGTTGGCAAATTTTGAGCAAAAGAGGAATGAAGTGGAGGCTATCTAGGAGGTATTGGAAGTTGTAGCAGGAGGTGTCAATTTTGGCAAAATAGGAAAACTATTAAATCCTAATGTGGAAATAAATCCTTTCTAAAATAACCTAACTTCCTTCTCAAAAAATTCTTCTTCTTCTCTTTCGTGGGCTGAGAGAAACAAATAAACCCAAAATCCTTTCTTCTCAAGTGATCCAAGATCTCTCCCTCTTTGATTCCAGAAACCTCTCTCTCTCTCCTCTCTCGCTCTCTCTCTCACTCCCCAGCCGCACCAGCAAGGGGCGGCGGCCAGGGAGGCCTCGCGGCGACGCGCGCTGCGCTCAGCAGCAGGGCGCGCGGCCTGCGACAGGGCACGGCGGCGGCGGGCGGCGCTGGGAAGTGCGGGCGGCACTGGGGAGGAGGAGAAGGGGGGTTTCGAGGTGGATTCCGGGGAATCCGCGAATTGAATCGGATTCAGAATTCTTCAAAGAAAGAATTGGGGAAAACAGATCATAATTAAGGTAAAAATCCATAAATCTCCCTAGATTTAATTATAAATTGTGTCATGGTTAATTCTAGGTTTTTTTTAAATTAGGGCTTGTTTCGATGGATGAAATAGGCGGTGTGCTTCGTAAAGGCATTCGTCAAACAAAGTGAGTAAACTAAATTTTAATTAGACTAAAGTTTGGAAATTGATAATCTTGAATGAATCAATGTTGGGTAAATCACCATTGGAAATATTCGTAGGTATATTGTTATGTATATAATGAGAATAGAAAAGAGACTCTATGTTGTGAGATTTTAGGAAAAGAGAGGAAAATCATAGTATGTATAGTTTAGGAGTTATTCTCTCATAATATGCGTATTACCTAAATTAATGTTTTATTAGCATATTGAATACTTAGGAAACTTTTATATTGGCTAAGTAAGTTAAGGTAACACGGGGAAAAATTTAGATTGCATATGTTGTGGAACGGCATGAAGCCTTATGTGTTATGTATATGTTTATACCGTTATTTTAGATAGAAACTATTGGTATACAATATCGGACTAGGCATTGTAGCATGGAATCGTAAAGGGAAATATATTGATAATATGTATGTACCCGACATGTAAATCTTTGGGTGTTGTGACACTTTCTTTATAAAAGGATAAATTGAATACATTAGGGGGTTATATATCTACATTAATGTTAACTCCTACAAGTGGATGGCTTGCCTACGTTTCGTAGTATATGAAATATGTATGTGAAATTGTATGTTAAGTTGAATGTGTTATATATTGTTATATTATTGGAGGAAGGGGCCGTGTGAGAACCGGCAGGAGGGGAAGACGGTGAAATTTGCTTTATGTAATATATGTATATATTATTGGAGGAAGGGGCCGAGCGAGAACCGGCAGAAGGGGGAAGACGGTGATAACTTTATTTTTAGTACTTGTGTATATTTACATGTTATTTGGAGGAAGGGGCCGAGCGCGAACCGGTAGGAGGGGAAGACGGTGAAAATCATATTATGTGTATGAATATAAGGTATATATATTACTTGGAGGAAGGGCCGAGCGAGAACCGGCAGAAGGGGAAAGACGGTGACAACTATATTTATTTCTATTATGTGCTAAAGTGTGATAATAATAAACTTTATTAAATTTTTCATGGTAGTTGAGACATCTAACTTAAAAATGGGGATATGTAATAGCACAGTGGAAACCAACTTAGTAAACTTCTGTATCAACTTAAATCCACTTAAATCCAATTGGCATATGGAATTAGATTAGTAGATTTTAGATGGTTTACTCACTGAGCTTTCAAGCTCATGTATTTATTCATGTTGTAAATTTCAGGTTTGGACAAGGGTAAGAAGCCAATGTAAGTTCTAAAATCTTTTGGATATGGAGTGATCGACCCCTTTCATGTAATACATGTGATTCAAATCTACTTCATATTTTGTTTACTTTTGAAACTGCTTATTATATATATGTGGGAACCTGATGTATGAAAGGTAAATTGGATGTTGGGAATGTAAGTATAACTCTGTGTGTGGCTATTTGAATATAAACTTGGCAAGTAACCTTGATTTCATGTATGGAAAGACTTGGACAATGTTATGGTAAGTACAATGTATTGTGGGAAAGGAAGTTGTAACTCCTTTGGTGTTTGATGTGTGAATGCAAGATTATGTAAGGAGATTTTATTTTAATTATGTTGATGAGTAGGCAAATTGTGCCGAAATGTTTTATTGGAGGTGTTGTGTCCATTGTGGATATTATATGTTGTGGTGTACATGGGCATGGTCTATATTTTAGGGGAGGTGCTGCCGAAATTTCGATGAAATATTATTGGATTAGTTCAATATTATAAGAAATTACTGGGGACCGTTACAGTTGGTATCAGAGCGAATGTTTTTAGACTAAGGATAGACAAATTGTAGGGTTGTATGCACATTACATGTTTGTTAGTGGGAGAAAGAGGAAGATTATTAAAAACCATGAGATTTTAAGTGTGTATGGTTCCTTGAAATATATGATATTTGCATGTTCTCCTACGTTCCAATTCGGGTACCCGCATACTCTAATTTGAACAGATCCTACGAGAGGTGCGGGCCTATTGTGTGGATCTCCAGTGGTATGGGACACTGCGACTGGAGAGTAAGTGAAATATCAGATAAATCAGGGGTAACTCAATTAGAAGGTAACTGAAATTGGTAAAATAATTACAAGTTTTTCTATTGATATGTTTGTATAGATATGTGTGATTGATCTATTATATTTTGAGGATTTGGAATGAAGACAAGCTAATATGAAACCTTATCCTTTCAGATGGGAGATTCTAGCACACTCGAGTTGTCATCAGAGGGCTCGGAGATGGAAAGTCAAAGTTGGAGTGCAAATAGTATGGACTGGGACTATGAGTCCGACGAAACGGATCCAAAGATTATCTTTAGTGGATCCAAAGGTAGTAATAATGTGATGGGGGTAGCAGAACGCAACAAGAAGAATACTATAAAGGATGCCGAGAGTGTTATAAGGAATGTGACAAGGATCGAGGAACAGGAAGACACACCTGATGCTGAAGTGGAGTCCCCTGGAAGGATGTTTTATGGGGGTATTTGGTGGAATTCAAGTTGGATTAAAGACATGGATCTGTATGACGATAATGAAAATTGGAGATGCGGGGATGACAGTATAATGGAAGAAAATCCAGAAGAGGATTCCGAAGAAGAAGAGGATTCCGAAGAAGAAGAGGATCCCGAGGAAGAAGACCCCGAAGAAGACCCCGAGGAAGAGGATCCAGAAGAAGATCCAGAAGAAGGAGTCAATAAGGGGAAGCCTCAGCCGCGGGGATAGTATGGGCAAAAGCTTTTCAGACTCTAATATCACTCCATGAGGACAGGGGGGCTAGGGCATAGCATTTTGGGAGGATAAATATTTTGGACTTCCATGTTTAGGATTCTTTTTGTAAGGGTCTTGTATTTTGTAATCAAATGTGCAGAAAGGACATATCTTAGTTTGTGTGCGTGTACCTTTTGTATAAATATAAGCATTACATGTAAATCTTGTAACCAAATCTTTTTGAAGTTATAATAGTAGTAACATTTTGTATATGAAACTTCGTGTCTCAAAGAATTTCGTTTTGTAAATTTTCTAGGTAGTAATGGATCTAAACTTTCCTCCGCCAAATACAAATTCTGAGAACGCCCCACCCCACAGTACAGTTGGGAGTGTCCATCCTCCGACCCATCAGGAGATTTCAATGGATCGATTCAATACTGATCGGAGAGCCCCAGACCGGATGCCGGATTGGTTAATGCAATTAACCACTGTAAACAATCCACGAAGGGCTCTAGAGCAATTTCAAAAATTGAACCCTCCGCCATACAAAGGAGGAGCAGACCCAATTCAAGCAGAGGAGTGGCTTCGTCAAATTTGTAAAATACTTGATGTGATGGAATGCACTGAGGATCAAAGGGTATCATTCACTTCTTTTATGTTCCAAGGTGAGGCGGAACATTGGTGGGAAGTGGTTAAAACAGGAGCCAAGTCCCTAGGAGAAGAAATCTCTTGGAAATTCTTGGTCAAAAAGTTCAATGAGAAGTATATACCCGGAGTAGTGAGGGACAAGCTTGCGATGGAATTCCAAGAATTAAAGCAAATCTATTGACGGTGAATCAATATGAAATCAAATTCACCCAACTATCAAGGTATGCTGGTAAGTTGGTGTCTGAAGAGGAAGACAGGACAAAAGATTTGTACGAGGTTTGAGGCCAGAAATCAGGAGCCAACTAGTTCCATTTCAACTTCAGATTTACAGTCAGGCGGTGGAGAAGGCTTTAGAAGTTGAAAGGGACCTACAAGAAAATCAGGATATAAGAACTAGAGAGTTGCCATCTGCCAAACGCTTCCGATATTTTAGCACACCAAGAAGTGGATCCACCAACTTCAGGTTCGGAGGAGGAACTGGATCTTCGTCCGCATCAACTCCAAGAATGATGGCAGACTCGTGGCCCAGGAATGCAGGATCTTTTCAAAGCTCGCCACATGCATCTTATCCGCGTCAAAATTCCGCGGGAGGAACGTGGTGTCCTAGATGCAACCGTAATCACACAGGAAGCTGCCTGGTAAACAAACAGTGTTTTGCCTGCGGCCAAATGGGCCACATGAGGAGGGATTGTCCGACACTTCGAGGACCTACTGGTGCTGTTAGAGGGATAGGCAGACGGACCGCAGGCATCGCCCCGACAAATGGATCATCAGGAGCTTTTCGGCGGTCTGGCAACACATTTCGACCAACCATGACGCAGGCTTCAGTGCAACAGCCCAGGGTTCAAGGAAGGATGAATGCTTTAACCCAACAAGAAGTCCGGGCGTCTAACTCAATGGTGGAAGGTACTATTTATTTATCTGGAGTAATCGCTCGAGCATTATTTGATTCTGGTGCCACACATTCGTTTTTCCTCATCTTTTGCCTCAAAAATTAATAAGATACCCGAACCCTTGAGCTTTCAACTGGCAGTGTCCACCCGGTAGGCACAACTTTGACTACTGATGTATATTATAAGGGGTGTGAAATTATCATAGGAGAAATGAATACACAGGCAGACTTAATCAAACTAGGAGAGATGGAATATGACATCATCCTAGGAATGGATTGGTATCAAAACACCATGCACATGTAGACTGCCATCAAAAGAAAATAATCTTCAAAATACCAGGGACCCCAGGATATGTGTTCGAAGGGACAAGGAATAAAATCAGCCTTCCTGTGATCTCAGCCTAAAAGCCACCAAACTATTACGACATGGATGTCAAGGATTTTTGGCAACAGTATTAGCCAAGGAGAAAAGGAAGTGAGAATAGAAGACATAAATGTTGTAAGAGAATATCCTGATGTATTTCCTGAAGAATTGCCAGGCTTACCTCCGGACAGGGAAGTAGAATTCTCTATTGATCTTTTACCTGGAACAGGACCTATATCAAAAGCTCCCTATAGAATGGCACCAGCAGAAATGAAAGAATTAAAGGAACAATTAGAAGAATTATTAGGCCTGGGATTTATTCGGCCAAGTGTATCACCCTGGGGTGCTCCTGTATTATTTGTAAAGAAGAAGGATGGAAGTATGAGACTGTGCATAGATTACAGGGAGTTGAATAAAGTCACTATCAAGAATAGATACCCACTTCTGAGAATAGATGATCTTTTTGATCAGCTTCAAGGTGCAAGTGTATTTTCCAAAATGGATTTAAGATCTGGATACCACCAATTGAAAATCAAATCAGAGGATGTCCCTAAAACAGCCTTTAGAACCAGATATGGACATTATGAATTTCTGGTAATGCCATTTGGACTGACCAATGCCCCAGCCGCATTTATGGATCTGATGAATAGAATCTTTCAGCCATATTTGGATAAATTTGTGGTGGTATTCATTGATGACATTCTAGTCTATTCAAGAAACTCGGAAGAACACGAAGAGCATTTGAGAATAGTTTTGCAGTTATTGAGGGAAAGGCAACTTTATGCAAAGTGTGAGTTCTGGCTAGAAAAAGTTAGATTTCTTGGTCATATTATTACTAAAGAAGGAATATCTGTGGACCCAGCAAAGATAGAAGCAATTGAGAATTGACCCCGACCTACCAATGTCTCCGAAGTACGGAGTTTCTTAGGACTGGCTGGGTATTATCGAAGGTTTGTAGAAGGATTTTCCAGAATTGCGGCCCCATTGTCACAATTGACAAGAAAAATCTCAAATTTCATTGGGGGAAGTCAAGAGGATAGTTTTCAAGAATTGAAGAATAAGCTAACTTCGGCCCCAATCCTAGCCATGCCCTCTGGGACTGAAGGATATGTTATTTACAGTGATGCATCAAAGTCGGGGCTGGGTTGTGTATTCATGCAACATGGAAGAGTAATTGCTTATGCCTCCAGGCAACTTAAAACCATGAGAAGAACTATCCCACTCATGATTTGGAATTGGCTGCAGTCATATTTGCTCTAAAAATTTGGCGACACTATTTATATGGTGTGTCATGTGATATATATACAGACCATAAGAGCCTGAAGTATATATTTACCAAAAAGAATTGAATATGCGCCAAAGAAGATGGTTGGAACTAATGAAAGATTATGATTTGAATATTCACTATCACCCTGGGAAAGCCAACGTGGTAGCAGATGCGCTTAGCCGCAAATCAGAGGGATCTCTAGCTACACTATTAACTCAACAAGCCAATTTGTTAAAGGAGATAGAGAGGATGCAGATTGAGGTTCAACCAAAGGAAATCATCAATAGAGATAGTCAGATGAACCAGGTTAGAGTGGAATTTGATCTTTATGATAAGATCCATCAGGCACAACAAAATGATGAACAGTCAGTTAAGAACTTTGAGAAAGTATTAAATGGTGAAACACAAGATTTCATCATGATAAAGGGTTTCTGAAGAAGGGAAACCGGGTATGTGTACCTTCCAACTTCGAACTCAAGGAACAAATTATGAGGGAAGCCCATTGCACTTCTTACACAGCTCATCCTGGGGCAACTAAAATGTATCAAGATCTGCGAACAAATTTTTGGTGGGAAGGGATGAAGGATGACATAGCAAGGTTCGTGCAGAAATGCCTAATATATCAACAAGTTAAAGCAGAACATAAGAAGCCTTCGGGACTGCTAATGCCACTACAAATTCCTGAATGGAAATGGAATCATATTACTATGGATTTTGTGTCAGGACTTCCCAAATCTCCTCGTGGACATGATGCTATATGGGTGATAGTTGACCGACTCACTAAGTCTGCACATTTCCTACCCATTCGGTTGGATTACTCAATGGACAAGTTAGCACAAATCTATCTTCAAGAGATAATTAGAATTCATGGAGTGCCTGAAACCATTGTGTCAGACCGAGACCCTCGGTTCCAGTCCAGATTCTGGATCAGTTTAGCTAAAGCTCTGGGAACCAAGCTTCACTTTAGCACAGTAGCGCACCCGCAAACTGATGGGCAGTCCGAAAGGACTATTCAAATATTAGAGGATATGCTGAGAGCTTGTACATTAGATTTTGGGGGCAATTGGGAGAAGTACCTGTCATTAGTGGAGTTCGCATATAACAACAGTTACCAGTCCACTATAGGAATGCCACCATTCGAAGCCTTATATGGAAGGAAGTGTAGATCACCTATTTGTTGGGAAGAAGTGGGAGATCGAAGGTTACTGGGACCAGACATGGTCCAAGAAACTACAGAAAAGATCCGGACAATAAGGAAAAGGATGAGGGCAGCGCAAAGCAGACAAAAGCATATGCAGATAAACGCCGGAGACCCCTGGAATTTACGGAAGGAGACAAGGTTTTTCTGAAGATATCTCCGATGAAGGGGGTAGTGCGCATTGGCAAGAGAAGCAAATTGGGACCTCGGTATGTTGGACCTTTTGAAATTTTGGAAAGAATTGGACCATTGGCCTATCGGTTAGCCTTACCTCCTGAAATGGAAAAAGTGCATAATGTGTTCCATGTATCACAGCTAAGGAAATACATACCCGATCCCAACCATGTCCTTAAATATTCGCCACTACAAATTCAAGAAGACCTGTCCTATGCAGTAAAGCCGGTACGAATTCTTGACCGTAAAGAGAAACAATTGAGAAATAAGGTGATTCCTTTAGTAAAAGTTTTGTGGAGAAGTCAAAAGCTGGAAGAAATGACATGGGAACCGGAAGATGAAATGCAAAGATCTCATCCGCAACTATTTCAAGGTATGCTAAGTTTCGGGACGAAACTCTTTTAAGGAGGATAGTATTGTAACACCCGACTTAAATAAATCCGGTTTATAGTCTAAATGATTTTATTTAACCGGTGTAACAATCATGTTCTAACTTAATCCAAATTTTTAGAAAATATTAGAAATATATATATATGCATTAGTATCCTCTTTGGTACATTTTAATATTAAATATTTGGTACATATATAATAAGGGTATAATACTTAAGAATACAATACCTAAATACATTATATTATTATTTTTTATAATTAATTTGTGTGAGTGGTGTGTTGGCAAATTTTGAGCAAAAGAGGAATGAAGTGGAGGCTATCTAGGAGGTATTGGAAGTTGTAGCAGGAGGTGGTGTCAATTTTTGGCAAAATAGGAAAACTATTAAATCCTAATGTGGAAATAAATCCTTTCTAAAATAACCTAACTTCCTTCTCCAAAAAATTCTTCTTCTCTTCGTGGGCTGAGAAACAAAATAAACCCAAAATCCTCTCTTCTCAAGTGATCCAAGATCTCTCCCTCTTTGATTCCAGAACCTCTCTCTCTCTCTCTCTCGCTCTCTCTCTCTCACTCCCCAGCCGCACCAGCAAGGGGCGGCGGCCAGGGAGGCCTCGCGGCGACGCGCGCGCGCTCAGCAGCAGGCGCGCGCGGCCTGCGACAGGGCACGGCGGCGGCGGGCGGCGCTGGGAAGTGCGGGCGGCACTGGGAGGAGGAGAAGGGGGGTTTCGAGGTGGATTCGGGGAATCCGCGAATTGGATCGGATTCAGAATTCTTCAAAGAAAGAATTGGGGAAAACAGATCATAATTAAGGTAAAAATCCATAAATCTCCCTAGATTTAATTATAAATTGTGTCATGGTTTATTTAATCTAGGTTTTTTTAAATTAGGGCTTGTTTCGGTGGATGAAATAGGCGGTGTGCTTCGCAAAGGCATTCGTCAAACAAAGTGAGTAAACTAAATTTTAATTAGACTAAAGTTTGGAAATTGATAATCTTGAATGAATCAATGTTGGGTAAATCACCATTGGAAATATTCGTAGGTATATTGTTATGTATATAATGAGAATAGAAAAGAGACTATGTTGTGAGATTTTCGGAAAAGAGAGGAAAATCATAGTATATATAGTTTAGGAGTTATTCTCTCATAATATGCGTATTACCTAAATTAATGTTTTATTAGCATATTGAATACTTAGGAAACTTTATATTGGCTAAGTAAGTTAAGGTAACACGGGGAAAAATTTAGATTGCATATGTTGTGGAACGGCATGAAGCCTTATGTGTTATGTATATGTTTATACCGTTATTTTAGATAGAAACTATTGGTATACAATATCGGACTAGGCATTGTAGCATGGAATCGTAAAGGGAAATATATTGATAATATGTATGTACCCGACATGTAAATCTTTGGGTGTTGTGACACTTTCTTTATAAAAGGATAAATTGAATACATTAGGGGGTTATATATCTACATTAATGTTAACTCCTACAAGTGGATGGCTTGCCTACGTTTCGTAGTATATGAAATATGTATGTGAAATTGTATGTTAAGTTGAATGTGTTATATATTGTTATATTATTGGAGGAAGGGGCCGTGTGAGAACCGGCAGGAGGGGGAAGACGGTGAAATTTGCTTTATGTAATATATGTATATATTATTGGAGGAAGGGGCCGAGCGAGAACCGGCAGAAGGGGGAAGACGGTGATAACTTTATTTTAGTACTTGTGTATATTTACATGTTTTTTGGAGGAAGGGGCCGAGCGCGAACCGGTAGGAGGGGGGAAGACGGTGAAAATCATATATGTGTATGAATATAAGGTATATATATATTACTTGGAGGAAGGGGCCGAGCGAGAACCGGCAGAAGGGGGAAGACGGTGACAACTATATTTATTTCTATTATGTGCTAAAGTGTGAAATAATAAACTTTATTAAATTTTTCATGGTAGTTGAGACATCTAACTAAAAATGGGGATATGTAATAGCACAGTGGAAACCAACTTAGTAAACTTCTGTATCAACTTAAATCCACTTAAATCCAATTGGCATATGGAATTAGATTAGTAGATTTTAGATGGTTTACTCACTGAGCTTTCAAGCTCATGTATTTATTCATGTTGTAAATTTCAGGTTTGGACAAGGGTAAGAAGCCAATGTAAGTTCTAAAATCTTTTGGATATGGAGTGATCGACCCCTTTCATGTAATACATGTGATTCAAATCTACTTCATATTTTGTTTACTTTTGAAACTGCTTATTATATATATCTGTGGGAACCTGATGTATGAAAGGTAAATTTGGATGTTGGGAATGTAAGTATAACTCTGTGTGTGGCTATTTGAATATAAACTTGGCAAGTAACCTTGATTTCATGTATGGAAAGACTTGGACAATGTTATGGTAAGTACAATGTATTGTGGGAAAGGAAGTTGTAACTCCTTTGGTGTTTGATGTGTGAATGCAAGATTATGTAAGGAGATTTTATTTTAATTATGTTGATGAGTAGGCAAATTGTGCCGAAATGTTTTATTGGAGGTGTTGTGTCCATTGTGGATATTATATGTTGTGGTGCACATGGGCATGGTCTATATTTTAGGGGAGGTGCTGCCGAAATTTCGATGAAATATTATTGGATTAGTTCAATATTATAAGAAATTACTGGGACCGTTACAGGCAGACCATAGCGGACATTGATTGAGGCAGTAAAATTACGGTAATTACTGGTTTAACTTGTGAGATGACCTTAATTAGAGCTGACTAGAGTAAAGGATTCATGTTACTCACATCAAAATTTTGGGAATAAGGGGTTTATGATGTCATTAAGATTCTAAAAGTGAACCATATATGCATGGTGGTTGCAAGCCATGCAGCACGAGCACTCTTATCATGAAGTCATATCGTATGTCGACAGACGTGTCAAACACACGAGTCAAACACACATCATGTATTTTTAACAATTTACTGTGTCAACGTGTCGTGTCCATGTTAGAATCACCATATCTGTGCAATATATGTTGCAAGCTTTCATTGCTGACACGTTGTAAGCACCTTCTTTTGTGTGATGGATAGAGACATTTGATTTTTTTTAGTTAGGAAGAATAAAAGTGACGCAAATTTTGAGGGTAGGGGTTCATATATTCAATTAAGAGATTTTTCTCTTTACTGATTATATTTTATTTTCATACTTTTGGCAATAAACACAATTTATTTCATTATTCAAAAAGTTAATATGAAACTTGATTCATGCTTCTTATTTCGATGCAATTTTCACTAATTATTGTGCATTTTGTCAACATAAAAATTAGCCACATATAAATTAGTCTTAAACGAATGGATTATGAATGCATTTTTTTGGAACGCGGCTATATTGCATAAAGAACTCTGAAAAGTATGTTTTAAAATCTCGGTATCGGTCCATGATTTTTAGTATGAGTGTTGGAATGTCAGGCATCAATATTGGTACGAACATGAAATCATGCCGTGTCGGACACGTGTCTAACACGCGTGCGAAACACACATCATGTGTATTTCTAAGAATTTACTATGTGTCAACGCGTCGTGTTTCATTGCCGACAAGTTGGCAAGCACCTTCTTTTTTGTGATGGATAGAGACATTTGATTTTTTTTTTTTTTGCTAGGAAAAATTAGAAGTGATGCAAATTTTGAGGCTATGGGGTTCATATATTCAATTAAGAGTTTTTTCTCTTTACTGATTATATTTTATTTTCATACTTTGGTAATAACACAAATTTATTTCATTGTTCAAAAAGTTAATATGAAATTTGAATCATGCTTCTTATTTTGATGCAATTTTCAATAATTATTTATGCATTTTGTCACTATAAAATCAGCAAGTTATAAATTAGTCTTAAACTAATGGATATGGATGCATTTTTTTGGGAATGCGACTATATTGCATAAAGAACTCTGTAAAGTATGGTTTGAAATCTCGGTATCGGCCCATGATTTTAGTATGTCTTTCAGATGTCAAGCAACAAAATTCGGCATGAACACTCCTATCATGAAGTCATGTCGTGTGTCGGACACATGTCTGACACGCATGTCAAACAAACGTGTCATCTATATTTATAACGTGTCGTGTCCATGTCAGAATCACCGTGTGTCTGTGCAATATAAGTAGCAAGTCTTCATGGTCGACAGGTTGGCAAGCACCTTTAGCGTAATGGATAGAGACATTTGATTTTTTCTGTAGTTTAGAAGAATTAAACATGATGTAAATTTTAAGAGTAGGGGGTTCAAATATTCAATTAAGAGACTTTTCTCTTTACTGATTATATTTTATTTTCATACTTTTGACAATAACACAAATTTATTTCACTGTCAAAAGGCCAATATAAAATTTTATTCATGCTTCTTATTTCGATGCATTTTCACTAATTATTTGTGCATTTTGTCACCATAAAAATCAACCAATTATAAATTAGTCTTAAACTAATGGATTATGGATGCATTTCTTTTGGGAATGTGACTATATTGCATAAAGAACTCTGAAAAGCGTGGTTTAAAAACTCGGCATCGGCCCATGGTTTTTAGTATGAGTGTTAGGAATGTCATGCATAATATTGGCATGGACGCTCCTATCATGAAGTCATGCGTGTGTCGAATACATGTCTGACACACGAGTCAAACACACGTCATGTGTATTTCTAAGAATTTACTATGTGTCAACATGTTGTGTTCATGTTAGAATCACCATATCTGTGCATATATGTTGTAAGTCTTCATGGCCGACATGTGGCAAGCACCTTCTTTTGTGTGATGGATAGAGGACGTTTGATTTTTTTTTTTTTTTTTTAGCTAGGAAGAATTAAAAGAGATGCAAATTTCAAAGGTAGGGGGTTCAAATATTCAATTAAGAGATTTTTCTCTTTACTGATTATATTTATTTTCAGACTGTAGTGGTCGGATTTTGACCCTCTTCAAGACCATGATACGTGTCCCACCTCCTGGGGCATCGCTTCTCTGCCAGCAGGGCCCTTCTCACAGACAAGCCTAACATGGGCCTAACAAGAAAGCCTCGGGTCTCCCCCGAGCCTACTTTTGGTCAGCATTACTTACCCGGATCTACTACTTAATCGGAGTTGTGCAACTCTCCGAGACTCATAATAATCGATTCAAGGATCCTTCCGGAGCCACCCAAGGCTTCGACCCAAAGACCCTCCGAAACCTGCTACTCTTGCGCTGCTTACAACTGGACAACACGATCCCTGTGATTCGCGGATCTAGTTGTCACCAGATCATCCCCACATTCTAAATGTTATACACCTCTATATTAGCCCGGTCTATTATGGAACGGATTCTCTCAATGGCGATCCCAACAATCAAGCGGCGCGATTTGGGCGGCTACAATGAAATTGTAACGTGAAAATCATGCAGTTATGTAGATCTAAATATATGCACCCATAATGACAGCTTAGGCTGTGTATAAATACACCTCCATCTCCATCCCCAAGAAAGGGATTGGCTTCTGATTACTACATCGAACTCTAGAGATTGTAATCGTAACATCACTCCGCAGAATTCATTGTAACCCTTTATATTATAGTGAATTCTCTCCCTCTCTCGTGGTTTCCCTTTTGGGTTTTCCATGTAAAGTGCTTGTTGTTTGCGATTGCTTTTACCTCTTTATTCATTTACAATTCAAGGTGTGGAGAAATTCTCGAGAAATTTTCACACATTTTGTGCTTTTGTTGAAAGTTCTTGAATCTATACTCAGACGTCTTCTCGTCTTTCTCAAAAAGCCTCGCCAAATAAAAATGACCCCATCAAGGAAGAGCGCATCTCAGGACGCCACTTCGAAAAGCAAGTCGAAGGCTGCTGGGGGCGGGGGGCCTATCGACGCTCATCTGCCCCATCTCGATGTTCACATCGAAAATGTCAGAGAAGAACACTCTTTCCAACTACTGCACCGGAGTCAGAGACCAACAGACACGAAATCTGGCTCCTCGCCGAAGGTTAGCTCCTCCAAATGCTCGTCAACCTTTAAAGTCAATGGACGAGCAACAGGCGGAGGCTGCTCGTAAGCGCGAGAAGGCTGCTCTAGAGAGAAACATGGCGGCCCGCGTCGAGAATCAACTCGCCACTCAGATGGAGATCCTTCAGAAGTCACAATCTGCTAGGAATCAAGGGGCAAAGGGGTTTCAGGCTCCCTTGTCGCCACCTCTTATCGCGGGAACTACCCACACCGAGAGCAATCAGAGGCGCGCCAGATCTGACCTCCTAAGTAATGACTGGCACTCCGAGAATTCTGGCCCCCACCAGACTCCGAAGGTCCCTCGCATCGAGGACATTGAGGAGATTGTTCGAAAGCAGATCGAGAAAGCAAGTCAACAACTCCAAAAGGAGGTGGAGCCTTGCAGCTTAAGAACTTCCTACTCACCACTCTCAGAAGAAATCACCTCTCACCGCTTCTCCAAAATGTTCATTATGCCGAGTTTCGAGTGGTACTCTGGGGCGATCGATCCCATCCAACACCTTCGAGAATTTCATGACAAGATAGCGGTCCACTCTCCATGATGACCCCCTCTTGAGTCGTGTGGTCCCATCCATTCTCAAGGCGCCGCTTACGATTGGTTTTATTCTCACTCCAGAGTTTCAAGGAGGTGAAGCAGTCTTTTTATCACCAATACGCTTCCCGACGCGAGCTTAAGAAGAATATCAATCACCTCCTCACAATCAAGATGAAGCCCGGAGAGGGCCTCAAACATTATATCAGTTATTTTTAAAGTCAAATGGCTTAGTGTATAATTGCAATGACGACGTGATTGCTGCTGTGTTCATCAGTGGGTTGCAAGTTTCCCAATTCTACAAACACTTAGTGATGCATGAAGTCAGCAGGATGAGGGAGATCCTCTCTTGGGCTCAGAAATACATGCAAATCGAGTTTTCTACCCGGAGCGTAACCAATTGCTCTCCCAAATGAGAGAATGAAGGGGAGAAACAGAAACCAGAGTCTGTCCCCTAGCAAGAATCAAAATCGGGGCATCAGAGCAATAAACAAGCCCGCACTGAACCCTACTAAGGCCTATAGAGAGGAAGCCAACTTCACCTCGTTCAAAATCTCTGTGGACCATATCTTCAGCGGGTGAGGCGCCCGAGGTCACTCCCACCTAACCCTGAAGGGACCGGGAGTCAGAGAATACTACGCTTTTCATGACAGAATGAGACACTGTACCATTGATTGTCACTCTCTGGAGACAACTTCAAGAGCTAGTAAACTAAGGGTATCTCAAGGAGTTTATCCTCAACCCAGGCGGCCATCGGAGATAAAAGTGTAGAAGGTGAACCAGACTCCGCAGCAAGAGAGTCATGTCAACCAGACCCTCATCCCAGTATCGGTAAGTAAACGTCATCTTTGACACTTCCCCGATTGAAGGCATCACCTCCAAGGAGAATGCCATACATCAATGAGGCTCATAGGAGCAAATACCTTACAGTACTCACAGATCCGCTTCTAACTCCGAGCAGACCATCTCGTTTTCGGACGTTGACGTCATGGTTGTGCACTTCCCGCACAATGATGCCCTGATCATCACCATGCCCATTGACAGCTGTCGAGTTGTCAAAATTAGTCGATGGAGGTAGCTCCGTGAACATCCCGTATGGAGGCGCCCTGGACAGGATAGAAGATACCTCAGAGATCGCCCAAGCGATGATCACCCTCAAACCTAGTCTCATCTGTATGGGTTTGACCGGAACGAGACACATTCACTGGGCACGGTTGCACTCTCAGTTTGCGTTCATCCATAAAATGTCATCACGGAGTTCTACGTGGTTGACGTGGAGTCTCCTCAAGGAGACTGTGGCTCCACATGATGAAAGTTGTCCCGTCCACTTATCACTAACTAGTGCGGTATCCTACTTCGGCTGGAAAGACCAACATAAAAGGGGACCAGGCCATGTCCAGGACCATCTCCGCCATTGCTAGGAAGAAGTTTGGTTGGAAGCCAAAGATTACAAAGGCAGTCTCCGACGAAGACCTCCCCACAAGAAAGAAACAGAAGCAGTTTGCTACATAATAGCAATCACAGAGCGGCGAGAGCCAAGATACCGACTATTGCACTGTGTCAGAGACTCCAGACAGCATGCATGAGAGGCAACGGTCTATACACCCTAGTCGACCAAGACAGAATGACGCTCGAAAAGCAATGGAACTCTTTTCATTTAAAATGATACTATGTATGATCCTATTGCATTCATGAAAAGTCATAATTGTGCACTATCTCCTTCCTTATGATCTTGGAAATACGTTAAAAAGCCTATGTCGGGTCCTCACCTTTACGGCTCTCAAACCTATACAGAGTCATTCTTGAATGACGGAAGTGCTTGATGGTCGTTCTTACAGCCTATATCAGATCCTCACTCTAACGGCTCAGACCTACATGGAGTCACTCCTGAATGATGAAAACACTCCCGATGGGTCGCTTTTACAGCCTATAGTGGGCCATCATTTTGACTGCTCAGACCTATATGAGGTCACTCCTAAATGACGGAAGCGCTCTTGATGATCACTTTATAGCCTATATCTGGTTCTCACCCTGACAGCTCATACCTATATGAAGTCACTTCTGAATGACGAAAGCGCTCCCAAGGGTCGCTCTACTCCGACGGTTAAGACCTACACAGGCAATCCTAAAAGATGGTAGCGCTCCTGACGGTCACTCATACACCTATATCGGGTTCTTACTCTGACGGTTAAAACCTACACAAAGGCTCTTCTGAAAGACGATAGCGCTCCTGACGGTCACTCATACACCTATATCGGGTTCTCATCCTGACGGCTAAGGCCTACACAGAGACTCTTCTGAAAGATGAAAGCGTTCTTGACGGTCACTCTTACAACCTATAGCAGGTCTTCACCCTGACGACTAAAAGGCGTTGCGGAGACATTAAAATGAATCACTCGTGGAGCAAGCTCCGACAACTGTCAGGTCACTCCAACAACTGCCGACTTCACGTCCTAACTCACTCCCTTGAAGAGCAAGAAGATGTCCCGACTACTCGGTGAAGGTTCACGCCAGAGGATGGGGCTCCGACAACTATCAAGTCACTCCGACAACTGTCGACTCCGTGTCCTTATTCCTCGGAGTATAAGAAGATGCTCTGACTAAATGAAAAGTCATGCCGGAGGATGAGATAGTGCTTCCCTCCTCGCTCGGAGACTCCGAGGAGGCGGAGGGGGCATCTGTGGTGGTCGGATTTTGACCCTCATCAAGATCTCCACGCGTGTCCCACCTCCTGGGGGCACCACTTCTCTGCCAGCATGCTCAACTCACATACAAGCCTAACATGGGTCAACAAGAAAGCCTCGGGTCTCGCCTTGAGCCCATATCTGGTCAGATATTACTTATTCGGATCCACTATTTAACCAAAGTTGCGTGATTCTCCAGGATGCCAATAATCGGTACAAGGATCCTTCCCGGAGCCACTTGAGGCTCCGACACGAAGACCTTTTGAAGCGTGTTACTCTTGTGTTGCTTATAGCTGGACAACACGATCCCCGCGATCACAGTTCTGGCTATGCCACCAGATTATTCCACGTTTTAAACATTATAAAGCTTATGTATCAATGCGAGTGTTATAGATAGTGGCAGATATCTCTGATACCGATCCCAATAATCAAGCAGCGCGACGTGGGCGGTTACAAGGAAATCATAACGTGCAAATCATGCAGTTATGTAGATCTAAAATATTCGCACCCACAATGACAACTCAGACGTGTATAAGTACACCTCTATCTCCATCAAGAAAGAAGTTGACTTCGGATTACTACATAGAGATTGTAATCATAATATCACTCTGCAAAATTCGTTGTAACATTCTGATATTATCGTGAATTCTCTCCCTCCCGTGATTTTTTCTTTCGAGTTTTTCACGGGTGAAGGTTGTTGTTTGCAATTGCTTTCACCTCTCTACTCATTTACAATCATGGTGTGGAGAAATTCCCTGAATTTTCCTCCACACACTTTTGGCAATAACACAAATTATTTCACTGTTCAAAAATTTAATATGGAATTTGATTCATGCTTCTTATTTCGATGCAATTTTCACTATTATTTGTGCATTTTGTCACCATAAAAATCAGCTAGTTATAAATTAGTCTTAAACTAATGAATTGTGTATGGATTTTTTTTGGGAACGCGACTATATTGCATAAAAGCATGGTTTAAAATCTCGTATCAGCCCATGGTTTTTTAGTATGAGTTGCGAATGTCAGGCATCAATATCGGCATTGACACTCCTATCATGAAGTCATGTCGTTGTGTTGGACATATATCTGACATGCATGTCACACACACATGTCATGCATATTTTTAAGAATTTACTATGTGCCAACGTGTCATTTCCATGTTAGTGTCTGTGCAATATAGGTTGCAAGCCTTCATCGCCGACAGTTGGCTGGCACCTACTTTTGTTTGATGGATAGTGACATTTGATTATTTTCTAGTTAGGAAGAATTTAAAGTGATGCAAAATTCGAGGGTAGGGGTTCAGATATTCAATTAAGATATTTTTCTCTTTACTAAATATATTTTATTTTCAGACTTTTGGCAATAACATAAATTTATTTTCTTTGTTCAAAAAGTTAATATGAAATTTGATTCATGCTTCTTATTTCCATGCAATTTTCACTAATTATTTGTGCATTTTATCACTATAAAATTTAGTCAGTTATAAATTTGTCTTAAACTAATGGATTATGGATGCATTTTTTTTGGAATGCGGCTATATTGCATAAAGAACTCTGAAAAACATGGTTTAAACCAAATTAATAACATTTTAAACAGAATAAACAAATTAAACATAAATGAGACAACGGTCATTTGGTTCTTATATGATTCAAACTGTCATTGGTTAAACATATAAAGTCAATCTCTAATCTGCTAACCTAAAGCTTAAGAAAATAACAGAATAGTCATCAAACTCATTTGTATTTCTGTGATTTATTACCCCTTCACATTGCTCAAAGGCTGAACAGGTAACAAGGTAACCACATGTACAGTCAATTAATAATTAACCAAAGATGAATATAGCTGGCCCTTCATATCTGTTCGTTCTACTTGTTATTGTCTGTGATATTTCTCTTTGTGGATAATCACACTAAACATACTATCTTTTTGATACTGCTGAAAGAATTCTCACCTTATTTCATTCTTTTTTTAAATTTTTTCAGAGGATGCTCAGCTTACGCCTGTATTACGTCTTGGAGCTGGAGCATGTGCTGGAATTATTGCTATGTCTGCCACTTATCCTCTGGACATGGTTCGGGGCAGGATAACTGTCCAGGTAAAGAATTTTTCTTCTTCTTTTAAGTGGATATCTTTCAGTAGTTGTACCCGATTTTCTCTTGCTAGAGCCTTGCACTAGCACACTAGAGTAGTAGCATTATAGTAGCCTCAATAGGGTATTATTGTAATCTCCACTTCCTGCCAACTTTGATACGATTATACTCTATTTTTGTTGATTCAGACTGAGAATTCCCTTATCAGTATAGAGGAATGGTCCACGCACTGTCCACCGTTTATCGGCAAGAAGGCTTTCGTGCTCTATACAAAGGCTGGCTTCCGTCTGTCATCGGAGTGGTAAGTTCTTTCTCTTTATAATTGTTAATGTATCACCAAGAGATCAACCTATTAAGTGCACTTCTTGGTGGACAACAAGGTGACCCTGGAATTACTCACATATTCTCCTATTATACAGGCTGTTCTATTTTTTTTTTTCCTTTCTGGTGTTTTGTTCTCTTGTTTTTTTTCCTTGTACAATCTGAGGGGAAAGCATTAATGCCGTGCGTTGTGTGAAGCTCATACTTTTTTGGTCCATGGCAGGTTCCATATGTTGGCCTCAACTTTGCTGCCTATGAATCTGTGAAGGACTGGCTGATAAAATCCAGACCACTTGGACTCGTTGAAGGCTCAGATTTGAGTGTGGTGATGAGGCTTGCTTGCGGTGCTGCTGCAGGAACTGTTGGGCAGACTGTCGCCTACCCGCTTGATGTCATTCGGAGAAGAATGCAGATGGTGGGCTGGAAGGGTGCTTCTTCCATTGTTAGGGGCCAAGGGAGAAACTCAGTTGAATATTCTGGAATGGTTGATGCTTTCAGGAAAACCGTGCGCAATGAAGGATATGGAGCCTTGTACAAGGGCCTTGTTCCTAACTCAGTAAAGGTTAGTCGTCCTCTGCCCTTGTAGTGAAATTTCCACGCCTTTGTAAAAATAATAATTTGAGCATCCTTTTGATTTGAAATTTCACTTTTGCATTGCTCAGGTGGTGCCATCCGTTGCAATCGCATTTGTTACATACGAGGTTGTGAAAGATGTTCTCGGAGTGGAAATGAGAATATCAGACTGAAGCAAGAATATACCAACATTGGTGGTTATTTTTATGAAAGGGCAGTTTGACTGCTATTTTGTGGGTGGATGGTTAGAAAGAGGATGTAAGAGAGCAGGAGATGTTCAGTATTTAAGGCTCCAGAGCTTATGTTGATATCCTAACATATTTCAGAGGTATCTGCATCTGGGCATCTTGGTGTCCACCTCAGACTTTGAATAATAAGTTGGCTGTAAGGGAGAAAAGGGAGATTTCCCTTTCACTATATCTATTATTGTTTAACTTATTGTGGTTGATATTGAGATTGTTTCTTGCTACTATATTCTCTGTAAATGCTTTAGTAGCAAATTGCTTCTTTCCCCTTGTATGGAACTTTTAGTGGAGCAGAGTAATAAGGAAGATGCATCGATCTGATGCTTGAGGGAGAGGGGGCATTTTTAATGTCTTAGATCGGGTTTGTTTGTAGTTTATGTTTCCTCTGGTGAAGGGTTTGTTTCATCACCTGAAGAGAGAGTACTTGTTACTTCACATTCTTGCTACATGCTTTTCTGCTTGTGTTTAAGGTTCCCATTTGTAGTTCTGTTTGGTTTACTACGAAGAAAATGCTTGCTTATTGTTGGGAACTTGTTTGGTTTGCTTCTTGCATCAATATTGCATGTGTACGTAATTGGAACTGCACATAAGCCCATATTTGCGGTTGTAAGAATAATTTTGCTCGAAGGTATAGAGCATCTCTTTTTATTGTTCGGTTGGGAGTGAAAATTAGCGAAGAGTTGGGAATTGAGATTGAGAGAGAGAAGAGTTAATTTACCAAGATTTTTAGAGAACTAGCAACTCTTGAGTTAAAAGAGAGTTGAGGGAGGTTTCAAGACAACTCTACAACTCTCGAGTCACTTCGCACCTCATCATTAGCACCTATTTCTTAATTATTTTTTACTGTTCGGTAAAGTTTAGAAAGAATTGAGCTAATTCTTAAGCTAATTTCAATTTTTAAAAGGAAAATGCGTAACCGAGTGGTATGAGATTTTATATGTTCACATTCGTGGTAATAGGAAGTACGATTCAAGATCAAAGCTACAGTATTTGCAAGGTGTGATAACAGGGATTTTCGAATTCGATTCAAGATCAAAGCTACAGTATTTGCAAGGTGTGATAACAGGGATTTTCGAATTCTAGACCAAAAGCTCCAGCAGTTTTCACAACAGTCATATATTATGTTGCCTGCTTCGTAGAGGAGATTTGTGGGGACCAAATAGCGGTTCATGAGGGTGTCTCAAGCATTATGAGACTGATAAGTGAGTCACGCTAGCAATTCAGGAGATGAGTCTAACAATATAGCATAATGAACATTTCTCATAGCATTTAGGGTAAGTCACTGGTCCAACTATTCAAGGTAAATAGATAAATGGAATGGGGAGGAGTTCAACAGTCCATTAGAAATAAGTAAGAATGTTACCTCAAAGCCCACTGTTCTGGTCATATACGCAGTGGGATAAAAGTCGCTTCCTTCAGAAATGGTAAAAAAAACATAGGCCTGACACGACACAACACACAAAATCTAGATTCCTATATTTCAAACAAAATATCGATGAACATGGATCTTCTCAATGGCAGGTTTTGAGTTCATAAATAGCTACACCTTGTACAATACCCAGAGTCTAATCAAGCTAATCATAATTTAATAAACGAATTGCAAAATAGAAACTTATTGGAGGCTCACAGCTAGGAAGTACTAGAGCCGCCACATCTCTCCATCCTTCTGTACACATCAAAGACATGCCGAGATCAGAGCTGAGGAGAGGAGACTGGGGTCAAAATAATGGATCATGAAGACCGCCCGCTTCTTTTGAGCACTGATGAGAGGTACTTGTAGAGATGCTCGCAGTTCTCACGGTGGTATTCAATCAGCAGGCACAACTGCCTTATAGCCTCTCTTTTCGCCTCATCTTTATCTGATACTTCCTTTTTCTTCTCCCTCAACATCTCCTCCAGCGCTTTCATCCTCTCCTCGGCCTCCATTGCATTTGCCCTCAGGATAGCCACCTCATTTTCCTTTTTAGCCAGTTTAACTCTGATGCCCTCTGCTTCATCTTTCATCATCGACATTATCCCTTCCTTATACTTCAATCTAACCGAAAGCTCCTGTTTCTCATTTTTCAGCTCTGTGAACCATTTCTTCAATACAGTTAGCTCTTCACTACATATAGATAGCTGCTTTAGGATGTGGCCGCTGTTGTCTTTAAAAGCAGTTTCTAGCTCTTGATATTCTTTATCTAAAGCTGAAATCCCAACCTCTGCTACTTCTTTCAATTGTCTGACCTCATCTTCCAAGGAATTCATCTTTCTGCATAACCTCAGCATCTGTTCTTCAACTACTCTGCGATCTTCTTTCATTGCTTCCCTCTCCCTCGTGTATCCTTCTACCTTCTCTTTGTTTTCTGTTTCAGTGATTTTAAGCTTCTGGTTGGACAGGCGGAGCTGAACTTCCAGAGTCTGGACTTTCTTGTTTAGCTTTGCAATCTCTTTATCTTCATCTTCCTTTTCCTCTTCAGTGAGTTCAAGTTTCTCCAAGAGTTCCTTGCAGCTTTCTTCCAACTTGCCTCTCTCTATTTCCTTCTCCTCCAACTTTCCTTCCAGATGAATCTTTAGTGACTGGAGGTCATTTTGACTATACTCAAGAATGGAATTCTCTTCCTGCAGTTAGCCAATTCAGCCTCTTGTGTCTGCACATTGATCCCTACCTGCTGGAGCTCGCTCTCATGGTAACAATTTCTGAGGCCAATGAAGTCTTTTCTTCTTCGGCAGCTTCAATTACTGTCTTCAGATCAGCCAACTGGAGATTGGCTGCTTCAAGTTCAAGGCTTAAGTCCTTAATTTTTATATGCAGCTGAGTATTATCTTCTGTCAGCTGCTTTAGTTCTTCCTTAAGCTCACTCTCAGCGTCCTGCAACTTGTTTCGACTTTGCTGCAGCATGGAATTCTCCTCTCTCATTTGCAACAGATTGCTTTCTAATGTTTCTATGTTATTCTCAGCTTGTTGTAACTTGCTCATAACAATGGAATTTTCTGAGGCCATTGTCGTCTTCTCTTCCTCCACAGTTACCAGTGTTTTATTTAGATCAGTCAGCTGGAGACTGGATGCTTCTAGCTCAAGACCCAGATTACTAACATTAGTCTTCAGTTGATAATTGTCAGCTCTGAGCTGCTCTACTTCAGCTTTGAGGTCATCTATGATCTTCTCAGCCTCCTGAGCCTTGTTCATCTGATTCTGCTGCAGCACGGAAATTTCCTCTCTCAAGTGTTCGAGCTCAATTTTTTGTTGTTTCACATTAGATTCTGCTTGCTGTAACTTGATCATAAGCCCAGAGATTTCCAAAGACAATCCATTCTTTTCTTCCTCCGCTACATTAAGTGCGTTGATTAGGTCAGCCACCTGTGAGTTGGCAGCTTTTAATTTGACATCGAGATCATCGATTTTGATCTGCAGTTGAGATTTATCACTTACTAGTTGATCTCTCTCAGATTTGAGATCATCAATGGCCTTTTCAGCCTGCTGCATCTGGTTCAGAAGTGCTGAATTCTCCATAGCCAATGACTGTTTTCACCTTCTGATGATTCAAGTTTCTCCAAGAGTTCTTTGCAGCTTTCTTCCAACTTGCCTATCTCTTTTTCCTTCTCCTCCCAACTTTCCTTCCAGATGAATCTTCAGTGATTGGAGGTCATTTTGACTATGCTCAAGAATGGAATTTCTTCCTGCAGTTTAGCCAATTCAGCCTCTAGTGTCTGCACATTGATCCCTACCTGCTGGAGCTCGCCCTTCATGGTAACAATTCTGAGGCAATGAAGTCTTTTCTTCTTCGGCAGCTTCAATTACTGTCTTCAGATCAGCCAACTGGAGATTTGCTGCTTCAAGTTCAAGGCTTAAGTCCTTAATCTTTATTTCCAGCTGACTATTATCTTCTGTCAGCTTCTTTAGTTCTTCCTTAAGCTCACTCCCAGCTTCCTGCAACTTGTTTTGACTCTGCTGCAGCATGGAATTCTCCTCTCTCATTTGCAACAGATTGCTTTCTAATGTTTCTATGTCATTCTCGGCTTGTTGTAACTTGCTCATAACAATGGAATATTCTGAGGCTAGTGTCGTCTTCTCTTCCTCCACAGTTACCAGTTTTTTATTTAGATCAGTCAGCTGGAGACTGGATGCTTCTAGCTCAAGACCCAGATTACTAACATTAGTCTTCAGTTGATAATTGTCATCTCTGAGCTGCTCTACTTCAGCTTTGAGGTCATCTATGATCTTCTCAGCCTCCTGAGCCTTGTTCATCTGATTCTGCTGCAGCACGGAATTTCCTCCCTCAAGTGTTCCAGCTCAATTTTTGTTGTTTCACATTAGATTCTGCTTGCTGTAACTTGATCATAAGCCCAGAGATTTCCAAAGACAATCCATTCTTTTCTTCCTCCGCTACATTAAGTGCGTTGGTTAGGTCAGACACCTGTGAGTTGGCAGCTTTTACTTTGACATCGAGATCATCGATTTTGATCTGCAGTTGAGATTTATCACTTCCTAGTTGATCTCTCTCAGATTTGAGATCATCAATGGCCCTTTCAGCCTGCTGCATCTGGTTCAGAAGTGCTGAATTCTCCATAGCAAATGACTGTTTTTCACCTTCTGATGATTCAAGTTTCTCCAAGAGTTCTTTGCAGCTTTCTTCCAACTTGCCTATCTCTTTTTCCTTCTCCTCCAACTTTCCTTCCAGATGAATCTTCAGTGATTGGAGGTCATTTTGACTATGCTCAAGAATGGAATTCTCTTCCTGCAGTTTAGCCAATTCAGCCTCTAGTGTCTGCACATTGATCCCTACCTGCTGGAGCTCGCCCTTCATGGTAACAATTTCTGAGGCCAATGAAGTCTTTTTCTCTTCGGCAGCTTCAATTACTGTCTTCAGATCAGCCAACTGGAGATTTGCTGCTTCAAGTTCAAGGCTTAAGTCCTAATCTTTATTTCCAGCTGACTATTATCTTCTGTCAGCTGCTTTAGTTCTTCCTTAAGCTCACTCTCAGCTTCCTGCAACTTGTTTTGACTTTGCTGCAGCATGGAATTCTCCTCTCTCATTTGCAACAGATTGCTTTCTAATGTTTCTATGTTATTCTCGGCTTGTTGTAACTTGCTCATAACAATGGAATTTCTGAGGCTAGTGTCGTCTTCTCTTCCTCCACAGTTACCAGTGTTTATTTAGATCAGTCAGCTGGAGACTGGATGCTTCTAGCTCAAGACCCAGATTACTAACATTAGTCTTCAGTTGATAATTGTCATCTCTGAGCTGCTCTACTTCAGCTTTGAGGTCATCTATGATCTTCTCAGCCTCCTGAGCCTTGTTCATCTGATTCTGCTGCAGCACGGAAATTTCCTCCCTCAAGTGTTCCAGCTCATTTTTTGTTGTTTCACATTAGATTTGCTTGCTGTAACTTGATCATAAGCCCAGAGATTTCCAAAGACAATCCATTCTTTTCTTCCTCCGCTACATTAAGTGTGTTGGTTAGGTCAGACACCTGTGAGTTGGCAGCTTTTACTTTGACATCGAGATCATCGATTTTGATCTGCAGTTGAGATTTATCACTTCCTAGTTGATCTCTCTCAGATTTGAGATCATCAATGGCCCTTTCAGCCTGCTGCATCTGGTTCAGAAGTGCTGAATTCTCCATAGCCAATGACTGTTTTTCACCTTCTGATGATTCAAGTTTCTCCAAGAGTTCTTTGCAGCTTTCTTCCAACTTGCCTATCTCTTTGTCTTTCTCCTCCAACTTTCCTTCCAGATGAATCTTCAGTGACTGGAGGTCATTTTGACTATGCTCAAGAATGGAATTCTCTTCCTGCAGTTTAGCCAATTCAGCCTCTAGTGTCTGCACATTGATCCCTTCCTGCTGGAGCGCCCTTCACTGTAACAATTTCTGAGGCCAATGAAGTCTTCTCTTCTTCGGCAGCTTCAATTACTGTCTTCAGATCAGCCAACTGTAGATTTGCTGCTTCAAGTTCAAGGCTTAAGTCCTTAATCTTTATTTGCAGCTGACTATTATCTTCTGTCAGCTGCTTTAGTTCTTCCTTAAGCTCACTCTCAGCTTCCTGCAACTTGTTTCGACTTTGGTGCAGCATGGAATTCTCCTCTCTCATTTGCAGCAGATGGCTTTCTAATGTTTCTATGTTATCCTCGGCTTGTTGTAACTTGCTCATAACAATGGAATTTTCTGAGGCCAGTGTCGTCTTCTCTTCCTCCACAGTTACCAGTGTTTTATTTAGATCAGTCAGCTGGAGACTGGATGCTTCTAGCTCAAGACCCAGATTAAACATTAGTCTTCAGTTGATAATTGTCAGCTCTGAGCTGCTCTACTTCAGCTTTGAGGTCATCTATGATCTCTCAGCCTCCTGAGCTTGTTCATCTGATTCTGCTGCAGCACAGAAATTTCCTCCCTCAAGTGTTCCAGCTCAATTTTTGTTGTTTCACATTAGATTCTGCTTGCTGTAACTTGATCAAAAGCCCAGAGATTTCCAAAGACAATCCATTCTTTTCTTCCTCCGCTACATTAAGTGCGTTGATTAGGTCAGACACCTGTGAGTTGGCAGCTTTTACTTTGACATCGAGATCATCGATTTTGATCTGCAGTTGAGATTTATCACTTACTAGTTGATCTCTCTCAGATTTGAGATCATCAATGGCCTTTTCAGCCTGCTGCATCTGTTCAGAAGTGCTGAATTCTCCATAGCCAATGACTGTTTTCACCTTCTGATGATTCAAGTTTCTCCAAGAGTTCTTTGCAGCTTTCTTCCAACTTGCCTATCTCTTTTTCCTTCTCCTCCAACTTTCCTTCCAGATGAATCTTCAGTGACTGGAGGTCATTTTGACTATGCTCAAGAATGGAATTCTCTTCCTGCAGTTTAGCCAATTCAGACTCTAGTATCTGCACATTGATCCCTTCCTGCTGGAGCTCGCCCTTCACTGTAACAATTTCTGAGGCCAATGAAGTCTTCTCTTCTTCGGCAGCTTCAATTACTGTCTTCAGATCAGCCAACTGGAGATTTGCTGCTTCAAGTTCAAAGCCTAAGTCCTTAATCTTTATTTGCAGCTGACTATTATCTTCTGTCAACTGCTTTAGTTCTTCCTTAAGCTCATTCTCAGCTTCTGCAACTTGTCTCGACTTTGCTGCAGCATGGAATTCTCCTCTCTCATTTGCAACAGATTGCTTTCTAATGTTTCTATGTTCTTCTCGGCTTGTTGTAACTTGCTCATAACAATGGAATTTCTGAGGCAGTGTCGTCTTCTCTTCCTCCACAGTTACCAGTGTTTTATTTAGATCAGTCAACTGGAGACTGGATGCTTCTAGCTCAAGACTCAGATTACTAACATTGGTCTTCAGTTGATAATTGTCAGCTCTGAGCTGCTCTACTTCAGCCTTGAGGTCATCCATGATCTTCTCAGCCTCCTGAGCCTTGTTCATCTGATTCTGCTGCAGCACAGAAATTTCCTCTCTCAAGTGTTCCAGCTCAATTTTTGTTGTTTCACATTAGATTCTGCTTGCTGTAACTTGATCATAAGCACAGAGATTTCCAAAGACAATCCATTCTTTCCTCCTCTGCTCCATTAAGTGCGTTGGTTAGGTCAGACACCTGTGACTTGACAGCTTTACTTCGACATCGAGATCATCGATCGAATCTGCAGTTGAGATTTATCACTTCCTAGTTGATCTCTCTCATATTTGAGATCATCAATGGCCCTTTCAGCCTGCTGCATCCTGTTCAGAAGTGCTGATTCTCCGTAGCAATGACTGCTTTTCACCTTCAGATGATTCTAAAGTCAGTCTCAGTTCAGAAACTTTATCATTTGATGCATCCAGCTCCAGTCTCAATTTTTCATTCTCAACCAACAATTTGGAGTTCTCATCTTTCAATGTCCTACTTCTACTGATAGCATTGAGGTCTTTTCTTCTGCCTGTCGAATCACTTCAACCGCTTTCAACCGTTCTGATGCCAGAGCTTCATTTTCAACAGCTATAGCTTTCAACTGCTGGTTCAAATCATTATTAATGTTCAACAATTTAAGGTTTCATCTTTCAGAAATTCTGATTCAGTTTTCAGGTCTCCGATGGTTTTCTCAGCCTCTTGGATCAGAGTAGACGACCTTAGGATCTCTGCCCATATAACTGACTCTTCTTCTGCAGCTGATAATCTCTGGATCATATCAGTTTCTTGCCAAGCAGCCGCTTCCAGCCTAAGTTTCAGACTCCCATTCTCAGAAGACAAATTAGCATTCTGTGACTCCAACTCAGTTACTAAATAAGTTTCTGGTCAGCTTGATCTCTGAGATCTGCCAAAGCTTGATCCGCCTCCTGTATCCTTCTCAAAAATACAAGGTTCCTGACCTCAAAGCTTCCTTTTCTTCACTTGTGGATTGAAGTTGCTGGTTTAAACTAGCAATTTCTTTAGATGTTTCTCTAGTTCCTCCTTCAAGTTACTATTTTCAAACATAACTTTCTGCATTTCAACTTTTATCTGATCGAGCTCAGTTTGAAAATTTTCTATCAACTTGTCTGCCTCATGTATCCTGCTAAAAGCTTCAGCATTCCATATCTCAGAGCTTCATTTTCTTCATGCAAGCCTCTCAACTTTTCCTTCGTATCATCTTCTTTCTTAAGTGAAAGGTCTAATTCTTTTCTGAGACCATCCACTTCAGCTTGTAAAACAATTTTAGCACTTTCTGCAAGCTCAGCTGCCAAATTTTGTTTGTCAAGCTTTGCATTAACCTCAATAGCCATAGTCTCAAACTCACTGTTCCTAACCTTCATATTCTCTAGCTGCCCCTGCAGATTTTGGTAATCTTCTAAAGAGACATTTGCTGCTTTGCCTTCTTGTACCATTCTTGATTTCTCCTTTCTATCAGAAAATTCTTCCAATCCCGAACCTGAGGATCTGAATCCGATGAGGTAAAGTCATTTGAAAAGCTTCCATTGCCTTTGACCCAATTTTTTTCTTTAGTTTGCCCATCAAATCATCGTAGCGTCCATGGACAGCTTGGTACCTTTGTGAAAATTATCAATAAAGGAAGCTAGTTCAGCCTTGTCAAATGAATCCTCAGATGAAACTGTGCCACTCTCCTCTGTGCGCAGCATCTTCAATATTTTCTCCACTTTTTATCGACGTCTGCAGTAAGAATTGTTAGATTTTACTCATCACCATAAAGAACATACAGGATAATATGGTGCAAAAAATTAACACTGACAAAGTGCAATATAAAGAGAACCAAAATTTGAGCCATAAGAAAAAAAATATTAGAACTCAGTTAATTTTCATCTAATATGATCCGAAGATTGTTCCAGAGTCCTGATTGCAGAGAAGATGAATGGAAAATGAAATTGTAAAAAAAAATGCAATATCAAGAAACACCTATGTTGCATGGACACATATACGCCGACACGGGAACAATATGACACGACACACGAACAA
>JAVJIF010028947.1:0-23236 GCA_038442645.1 Agave tequilana
GAGAACACAAGAAAAATATAGATCCATATAAACAAGGGTGTATCTCAAATATTAATCATGTATATCACAAGCCTAATTATCATGACATTTAACATAGTAATCAAAGCATGCTAAAAATCAACAACATGAAAGCATGTAAACATAATGGGAGTTAGAGATCATTACCAAAACCATGAGGGCAAATCTCTAGGTCTCCAAACCAAGGTGGTCCTCCCACCAAACTCTCCTGAAAGTGATGCATCCAAAATAGTCACTATTAAGTTCGAAATGCATCCACCTCAAGGCACCAATGCTCTCACGTCGAGTGAGAGCCCACACCTATATCAAATAAAATAGGAGTGGTCTTTGGTATCCATACTCTATTGGGTCCATGAGGGTTAGCACCTTTTCTAACTCAAACAACTATATTTGCTAAATTTACATTATGTACTCTATCATAACAAAACTTAGTAAGGTGGCCCTTACGTCCACAATGTGTACAAGTGTACACATGAGCATACATGGTGTTGTATGTATGTACGTGGGAAGCATGTGTATGCCGTGGTTTGTGTGCATGCATAGGAGGAACATGTTTCTTTCGAAACATAGATTCAAACATGTGTGATTCATGGCATATTGGCTCAAAGTGGAGCCCAAACAATCAACACTTTCTTCAAAATACAAATATCATTTTAATATTTGAAGATAAAGTGGAACATGCAATAGGTAAGCTAGATGATGAAGCTACACTAGCATGGCAAACATGAGTATCTAAATCATTTTTCAAAGAAATATTTTTATTAGAAATTAAATCTAATTCCTTTAAAATAGAAATAATTTTGTTTTAAAAAGAATCATTTTCTTTTAAAACAAAAACAAGTTTTGAAGATAAAACTTCATTTTCTTCAAAACTTCCTCACAATCATTTTATTTTTCAAAATTTTATTTTCATTTAGGTAAGTTCAAGTTGAGATTTCAATGAGTCCCTTCATTAGAAATCTTAACCTTCTCTTGCAAAGACACATCAAGTTTTGAAATAAAATCCTCATTTTCTTTATTTAATGCAAAACTTTTCTTTTTCAAGAGTTGGTATTTTTCTAATAATTTTTCACAAACAATAGATAGTTAATGCATCGGCATCAATATGATCATCGCCGGAAGAACTAGCACAATCATCAATTGAGTTTCCAAATTTACCTCAAAGGAGTTATTCCCTTGGACCATGTAGCATTGTTGTTCGGATTCTCCTCACTAGATTCCTCCTCCATAATGTTTGACGTTTGTAGCGCGGAGAGAGAGGTCAAGGTGTTCCACACTGCAAAGGCGGAATCACAACAAGAAACTAAACACAAATATTCTTGCTTAGAGTGCTCCTAAGTGCCTCAAGGGCTTGTGCATTGGCCTCAAATGCTTGCTATTACCAAGATAAGATTTCTTGGTAGCGGCAAGAAAACATACAAACCTAGGGTTTTTAAGTACATACTCATTCTAAGCTTCCACATATTGATGTTAGAAACATCAAACATAGGAGATGCAAGATAATCCAATAGTGTGTGTGTAAATAAGTATGTGTGCAAATGCAAAAAACTAGATTAGCAACCAAGATCTCACTCCTAGGTGGTTAAACTAATATCAGGAGCGTAGGCTCTGATACCAATTGAAAGTACACCTAGAGGGGGGTGAATAGGTGTAAGGTTAATCTAATGACAAATGATGCGGAATTAAAAACTAATTGCAACACACTTAGTGTAACCAAAGAGTGTAGCCGAATTCCCGGTGAGGGCTCTGGAGTATCTCATCTAAATTCCTCTAAATAAGAGTTGAGGTGCTAATGAAGCTCTCTTGGTTGAACACAAGTGAGGCACACAATCAAATCCAAGCATATAAATGATATGAACAATATGAAATGATGCAAGGCACAATATAAGAGAGAGAGTTAGAGATAGTGAATCAAACGCAAACACCGAGATATATTTCGAGGTTCGAGCACCCAGCTCTACATCCCCGCCTTCACACAGAAGAATTTCCACTATATCATCCACACAGGACTTCTCATACAGGGAATCTCCACTGATGATTTGGACAAATACAATTTGGAGTACACAACTCATCTCTCAAATAAAACAACCTCTCACTAGAGGCAAGGCACAAAGCCAACACAAGATCAACCTCACAATTGAGGGATAGGCATAAAGCCAAATAACCACAATCACCTCTTCACTTAGAGGGATAACCACAATCCAATGCACAACCTCCTCTACACTTAGAGGGCAAGGCACAAAGCCACAAGCAAATGGATGAATCAAACTCTTGGTGGTTTCAACAAACCACAAAACAATTTTCCCACAAAATAGATCCTATAGATAGAATAGCTAAGATAGCTTAAGTATGAGAAAAACAAAGAGTTTGAAAATCAAAATCACAAAGAAAAACTCTTGGGAAAACTTCTAAATAGTTATAGAAATGAAGATCAAAAACCAATCCCAAAGACTTTTCTTTTCTTTGATTTTTCCAACCCTTTAAAACAAAAAAAAGATCAAATCTTTAAGCCCAAAACTCTTTTAAAACTTGATGTTAAAACACTTAAGAAGATGCGAATTTTGTTCTTAAAATTGTTGTACAAAACCTGCTCAAATGAGGGGTATATATAGCCCCAACAAATTCTGCCCGTTGGCAGTCTGGCAAAGGGCAAAACTGCCTTTCCGGTCGACCGGCCAACGGTCATATTTATGACTGTTGAGCCACCGGTCGACCGACCAGTCGACCGGAAACTGGAAACAGAAAGCAGAGCTCTCTGCCGGTCGACCGGGGCCATTTCCAGAGGCAGAAGCTCTCTGGCGGTCGACTGGGTCAGTCGACCGACCTCCCAGCCTGGGTTGCGTGCACGTCTGTGCAAGTCGGTCGACCGGACCGGTCGACCGACTTCTGCCTCGGTCGACCGGTCCGTTCGACCGGCAGACAGCCAGGTCAAACTATTTAGGGATTGAAAACTTGTCTTTTGCCTTCTAAAAAATCTCATAAAAAACACATAAATTCCACAAAAATCAGTTCTTATTAGATCTTGAAATACAAATATGTGTGAGTAAAATTCAATACATATTATAAGCTATTTGAACCATTTTTGTGTTCTTAAAAAATTGCTTTAAACCAAAAACCGTATTTCCAAAAACTAGAATTTTTAAATGGAAAACCGTTTTCTCCAAAACTCATGCAAATATAAAAACATGATACTGAAACAACTTTTAAGCATGTTGTATATGAATAGAATCCAATATATATGAAGATATTATATCTATGTTTTTGACATGAAAACCAAAATCGGTTAAACCGAAAAACCAAAAACATGAAACTTTAAACTTGTGTGTGTATTGTGAACTTGAGCATATCAACACTATCTAATCTTTACACAAGATCTAAATAGAATCTTAAACTAAACAAACCGAGATCTTCTTGTAGAACTCCGTCTCGAAGTCGACTCGATCTAAACGCGATCCAACAAGCTTGACTCCAACCGAGTACTAGATGCGATCTTGACGCTCGAGCTCTTGAATCAATATGTGAAAGCTCCAAAACACCTTTGTTGAAGCTAATCACCTACTAATATCTTGATCAAATATCTGAAACTAAATATCACAAGATTATTAGTAAATAAAAACTACATGAGTTAATCATCATCAAAACTAGAGAAAAGGGCATCTGGGCCAACAAATACCAGTCTCAACCTTGTTAGGAGCTGGAAAAGTTGTTAGCTAACTTCTTATGGAAGGGCAAGATGCATGCCATCAGTTGGACAGAACTTTGCTTGCCAAAAGGAGTAGGAATAAGGAAGATTCAAGACATTACACAGCTGCTGGTCTGAAATTGATCTGGAAAATGTGCACTTCTCAATCTCTATACGCTCAGTGAATGAAAGAGAGATACTGCAAGAATCTTTCAATATGGGAAGCTCCAACCTCTCCTTAGATTCAGGGACTGGAAGTTTTGGCAACCTCACGTGTTATGGCAGCAAACAATATGACTCAAGATACAACAGGAAAATGGATCTGGAATGCCTCATCAACAGGCTCTTTTAATTTCAAATCAGCTTGGAACTTAGCAAGAACTCCAACTCCAGCTTATGTACTGCATTCACTGGTATGGTTCCCTGCGCAAAGTCCCAAAATGCGTGCTGTCTGTTTTAAGAGTGCTAAAAAACAGGTTGCTAACTAGAGACAGACTTATAACTTTGGAATACGCAACAAACACAATGCGTGTTGTGTAATTCAGGTATGAATCCATTAAGCCTTCTTTTTCGAATGCTCCTTCGCAGCTTACCTGTGGACACTCTGTAAACTGATGTTGAAGCCCAGTCCTATTATTAAAAGCCTATCAGAAGAAGCAATGCAGCTGGCGGCAGATTTCGATGCAGAGTTTCATTCATTGCACAATCATCATCCTCCGCAACAATTTGGCATACATGGCAAGAAAGAAACAAAAGGATTTTTCAAGCACAAGGATGAATAAAATATAATCTTCAGAAATCTATATGAGGATATTATTTACTTGTGCAGAACTGTGACTAGAAAACTTTTATGGATCATAAAGACTTGGAGATTTTAAGTAACTGGGGCTTGTAATATTATATTTGCAATTGAGTTTAGTCTTGAGTCCTAATGGGATACATTGTTTATGAATGGGTTAGTTTGATGGATAGTAAAGTGCCCTCTCCTCAATTTAACTCACTCAATTAGGTACTCAGGATGTCTTTGTATCTGTATGTGTATCAAAATATCAATATAATTTTACTTTTCAAAATATATATAGAGAGAGAGAGAGAGTTTGTATACATGTATGAAGTTATACGAGTGTTAACTTAGAAACCTGCAATTGGAAATCAGATAGGAATATGGATATGAAAATTGTTCTCTCCAATTGGAATGTATAAATGTGAGTATACATGTAACAGGCTACTTGGGAGGATTGTCTTCTCATGTGAAAGTTACAGCTAGGGTCCTCTCCCTTCTCTTTGACAGGAGTATCCAAGCCCTCTTGCAAGTAAGCTAGTTTGTACCATCTGTTGAGTTATGGTTATTAATTAAAAAAATTACTTTTCACAAAAAATATATATAGAGATATTTACTAAAAATTTTTAATTAATTTTTGGATAAAAAAACTTAACATTTTCTAGCCATTGGATAAACTTTGAGATTTTGTGTGAGATTAGATTGGAAAGGAAAATGACTATTTTGCACAATACTCCCCTTTTCCTCCTCCTCCTCCTCCTCCTCCCCTCTCTCTCTCTCTCTCTCTCTCTCTCTCATCACAACTCTTCTTCTCTTCCGCCTCCTTCCTCCTCTCTCTCTCTCTCTCTCTCTCTCTCTCTCTCTCTCTCTCGATCTCATCACAACTCTTCCTTCTCTACCTCTCCATCTCGCAATGGGCCGCCCACCTCTTTCTCTCTCCTCACCTTCTCTATCTCGATCTCACCCCTGGCCGCCCACTCTCGCCCTCTCGATCTCGCCACCGGCCTCCAACCTCCCTATCTCTACTCTCCTCACCTCTCAATCTTTGATCTCGCAACCCTCGCCCACCCTCGTCCCTCTCGATCTCGCCACCGACTGCCCACCTCCCTCTCTCTCCTCTCCCTTGCCCTCTCGATACCGCTACCAACTGCCCACCCTCGCAACCCGTGCATCCCATGCCCCTTCCCCGACCCTCGCTCTTCTCACTTTGTTCCTTGTTTCCTCCTCTCCTTCCTAAAATTACAGCAGCACAAGCTACAATGCCTGAATTCTACAACATCATTTCAGATCGCCCCCTCATTGTCTCAGCGATGTTCACTCTGTGGGATCCCTCTCCCTCCTCGTCGTATTGTGCCAGGCCCTTCTCCGTCCCTCTTCTCAGCTTTGTAGCCACATCAAGAGATTATTGAGCTTGATGTCTGGATGTGGTAGTTTCCCCTAAATATTAATAGTTTTATGTAAAAATGTTAGGACTTTTTTCATGCGTGTTACTTGTTTGATTGAATTCTTGAGTGAGGTTTGTACTATATCATCATGAGGAAAATGAAAAAGGAAGTAGCATAATTAGTATTCTTTTTCCCCGGCTATATATGTCTTGCAGCTGCCTTCAATAAACCCCAACGTTAATCCTTGTAAAGATCATACAGTATACATCATCAACAATCAAGTCTTTATTCCAATTTTGTGCATACAACTTTGTTAAGGGCTATTCATTCTGTTAAGGGCCATCCATAAATTTATACCACACCTGAGGAACAATGCCTGAATGATGAAAAGTTCAAATCTAAGCCTCCTATGATCTTTTGCTACTGCATCTTTTTGGTAATCATGCTAATCATCTTACTGCATTTCATTTTTAAGTCAAAATACATGGTTGTTTGTTAAGTCGTAAATAGATGATGATGGAACACCCTTAATCTTGCACTGTCATGGTGCTTTTAATCACCTTAATCATGTAGCCAGCCTTTCGTGTTGATTTGATTTCCTTTATTTTGATAGCAGAAGTTTGCACATCCTATTTTGATTAATGAGTTGGAAGAATTCACCTGGTCACGGATTCACGCTACGCATTGCAGAGAGCATGATCAAAGATTGAATAAGCCAGCTCCAGGATCCTCATCACATCTTTAGTTTCTTGAAAGCAAGCATGCATTCCGCCTGATCTCATATTGTGCCAATATGTGAATCATTTATGTGTAAAGCTATTCAAGAGGTGAAGCCTTGATATGCTTGCCAATCTATAGACGCTGATTAGTTGAAGCAGAACTAGATATAGAATCAAAGGGACACGAGACTGTTGGACTTGGGTCGAACAAATAGTCCCACATTGGTTTAGACGTAGGGATGGTCTTGGGTATATAAGGATTTGGAAAACTCCACCTAGAAGGCTAGTCTTTTGGATGGTTCCCCAAGTCCTTCAATTGGTATCAGAGTCATGCCCCGAACTTAGTCGTGTTTGTGGGTGATGTTCGACGATGTAGATCCCCCTATGGCGTAAAGGCGCAATGGGCCAGACCACCCCACTAGCACAAAAAGGCGCAATAGGCCCCAATAAAGCTAGTTGGGCTCTCGGAAATTTGACAGTAGTGTGCACGACACTGCTGGAAGCTCTGATACCACGCGTGGAAAAAAAAATTGTATCTCGATGGAGCATTTGATTTGGTTTTCCGATGTGAAGATAGTTGAGCTTGCAGGGAGACTCTTTGTTCGAGGGGGATTGTTGGGATTTGGGTCAAACAAATAGTCCCACATCGGCTAGACGTGGAGATGGTCTTGGGTATATAAGGATTTAGGCAACTCCACCTAGAAGGCTAGTATTTTGGGATGGTGCTCCAAGTCTTTCAGAGACCTTCCAGAAACATTGAAGACCCTTCTAGGCTTGTAGAGAGGAATTGATGAGGTGTTCTTTGAGGTCTGATTTTTATTCAGTTTTTCTTTCAGGTCAGAGTGAATGTAATGATTGATTATAAGGACTAGAGCTTGAAATAACGATGTATTGTGTTACCTTTTGCGTCATGTTGCTAGTTATGCCTGTAATAATTACACAAATTTATTTGAATGGAAAAAGTTTACTTGTGGCATTATCATTGTATGGTCTCATACACCCTCTCCAAAAGTTGTCTCCAACGTTTATCTTCATATACGAGATGGATCTGTTTCATTGGCAGCTTGATGAATCTATTAACTATGTCAATGAAAGCTTCATTGCAGACATTGATATTGTTGAAGTTGTGGAGCTTGATTGCCGATCTTGATGGAGAATCGCCCTCGTAGAATTATTATGCAAGAAAAATTGCGAGGTCCAGTCATAGTGGTAGTTAGGAAGTCTTGAAATCTATCATGGGTGACTAGGAGGCATGGCCTCGGGAAGAGTCTCCCGAGGACTGGACTAGCTCACTGACTCCCCGAGTAAATGCATACTATAGGGAAGTGTGGTTAAGCTTGGAGTTTCAGATGGGGGCAAGTTTCAGTGTTCAGGGATCACTCGAAGTCTTGGGAGGAGCATTCCGAGCGACAGAGTAAAGGAGCATCCCCGAGGCGCAGTGAGGCACAGTGAATGCAGTCCAGCATGGAAGCTTCATGATATAGGAAACTCAAGTCACGTATCAAGAACAGTTTAGATATGTCACAACTTGTAACCCTATTTTTCTCTATAAAAGAGATGTGCCGTAATTAGGGTGGGTGTGGTGATGAAAATCTAGAACTATTATAAAGAGCGGTTGTGATATCTTCTTCTTTATCTCACTGTAATCTCTCGATAATAGTGATTTTTGTGGGCGATTGCGTGGTTTTTTCCTGTTTTGAATTTTTCACGTAATTTCTGATGTTCTCTGTGTGTTGTCTTTTAATAAATCTGTAATCTTTCTCCAATCTTTGATCTGATATATTCTTGTTTATCGTTATCATGAAAGCCCTTGTCCCAACAGATACTTGTAGGAAGAGAGATATCATCAGAACCATCAGAGCTAAAGACGAAGAAAGACCGACAGCAGTTACCGGTCGATTGGTGTGCACCAACGTGCACAGGCAATAATGGTCGACCGCCTGGTCAACTGCAGAGACGACCAGTCGACCGCACGGTCGACCGACTGATATGGCTTTGCTCTCGGGTTGGAGCGGTCGATCGCTCGGTCGACCGAGACTTGGGTCGGTCGACCGACCGGTCGACCGACAGACGGATCCTTACAGATTTTGAATTTCTTTTCCGAATTGGAAACGAGTCCAATTGAGATTTTCAATTCTTCTGGGTCTCCTTGGCTATAAATAAAGGGGCAGAGTCCTCTTCATATGTATGCATGAAATTGTATTGATTATTAAATCATAAAGCACTCTCTCTTTCTTGCCCCGAGGACGTAGGTAAATTACTGAATCTTATTAATCTTGTGTTTTGCTTTCTTCCTGTTGTTTTCTTGTTCTTGTCATTGGGTGGTACTTCTCTATTGCATCTGTGAGTGAAGGGTTCCTCATTGATTGTTAATCTACGCTCAACAATTGGTATCAGCATCCCAGGTTCGTCGTGGGATCATCTGGTGATTCCAAGGGCTTCAGTTCTGTTTGGCGGAGATCGTGTGTCGATCTCGAAATAACGTTGGGACTGTTTGTGGGATCGTGTGTCGATCTCAAAACAGCGTGTAGATTGCTCGAGGAATCAATTTGGAGGAGTAGATTTCTTCGAAAACTCTTCGAGGGTTCTTGTAGAGGTAAAGATCCTATCTTTATCAAATTTGTTTTATCTAACTCCGTTTGTTTCCGCATTGCTTTGAGGATCCAATCAAGAAGATAGCTAGAGAAAGTACATCGATGGAGAAATCCATGAATCCACATCCGCTGAGAATTGATTGGTAAAATTTAATGGCACGAACAACTTTGGTATGTGAAGATGCGAGGTGATGGATGCACTGACGATATCAAATCTCGAAGACACTCTACGTTTGGAGAAGAAGCGAAACTCAACCACTGAAGAAGATTAGGATAAGATGAACCGAACAACGTGTGACTTAATCAGGTCTTGTTTGATACAAGACATTAAGTATCATGTGTTGCTACGAGGCAGTTGTGAGAGATCCTAGAGAAAAGTATCTGACTAAAAGCATTGAATCAAGGCTGCAGTTAAAAAGTAAGTTTTATAGTTTTCAAATGAAGAGAGGATGCTCCATCAATGAACACTTGAATCGCTACACAAAGCTTCTTACAGATTTAGTTAATGTGGACGTGGAGATCGATGAAGAAGATAAAGCGCTAATTCTCTTGAACTCTCTTCCTGTAGAGGAGTATAAGACTTTTACTCTAACATTAATCAATGGTAGAAAATTTCTTAACTATAATGAAGTGTCGGTTGCTCTTACTAACTATGATATGAGAAGGCATGACAGACTGTCTTCTCAAGCGAGCACATCAGCAGAGGCATTAGCGGTAAGAGGCAGAGGTTCATACAGGAAGTGCAAAGGTGATCGAGAGAGATCGAAGTCCAGGCCAGATTTAGAGATCTGAAGAAGAACCAGTATGCCTTTTGCAACGAATTTGGGCACTAAAAAGTTAATTGTCCAAAAGCCAAAGGGAAGAAGAAGGAGTCAAAAACTGAGATAAATATTGCACGAGTGGTCAGTACTCAACCCAGTACCTCACAAGTAAGTGGATCGGACTCAGACTCATCGGTATTCTATTTTTCTGTTACTACTCCTATCATTGCCTATTCACGAGGTACTGATTGGATATTAGATATTGGTGCTACCTACCATGTGTGCCCGAATAGGGATTAGTTTTCTAGCTTTGAGAAGCTAGATGGATGTTCAGTTGTTATGGCGATGATCATACATGTACCATGGAAGGTATAGGAACAATCCAGATCAAGATGTTCGATGGGATGATACGAGAATTAAAGAAAGTGAGGTATATCCTCAACTTAAGAGAAACCTTATCTCTGTTGGAGCTTTGGAGACATTGAGTGTTATGGTATCAATAAAGGATGGAGTCCTCAAGATGATCAAAGGCTCAATAGTGGTACTGAAAGCCGTCCTCTAGAACAATCTTTACTACTTGAAGGGTAATACTGTTACAGGACAAGTGGCGACCTCTACTGATTTAGATGATGACTCAACCTGGCTATGACATATGAGGCTGGGACACACAGGTGAAAAGTCTTTGCAAGCTCTTGTAAAATAAGGATTATTGAAAGATGCCGGAACCTGCAAGCTGAAATTTTGTGAACATTGTGTCATCGGAAAGAAGACCAAGGTGAAATTCGGCACATTAACTCATTACACTAAGGGGATTCTGGATTATGTTCACACCGATGTTTGGGGACCTATCAAGATTGCATCAATTGGAGATAATCACTACTTTATGACTTTTATTGGTGATTATTCTGGCCGATGTTGGGTATATACCATGAAGCACAAAGGGAAAGTCCTAGAATTATTTGTGGAGTGGAAAAGGAATTTGGAGAGAAGTACGGGAAGAAAAATCAAGGACATCTGTTCAGATAATGGAGGAAAATATAAGTCTGATTCTTTCCTTAAGCTACGTCGTGATAAAGACATAGAGAGGCACTTCACAGTGAGGGAAACACCGCAACAGAACAGGATAGCAGAAAAGATGAACAGGATCTTACTAGAGAAGGTCCGTTGTATGTTATCTAATGTCGGATTATCGAAGAATTTTTGGGTTGAGGCTTTGGCATATGCTTGCTATCTTGTCAACAGGTTGTCTTCGTCTGCGATAGGAGGGAAAAATCCTCTAGAGGTTTGGTCTGAAAAAACTGCTCCTGATTATGATTCTCTAAGGGTATTTAATTGTCCAGCCTACTATCATGTTAAAGAAGATAAGTTAGACCCAAGAGCGAAGAAGGGACTATTCGTAGGATTCAAGAAAAGAAAAAGGCTACAAAATCTGGGATCCTAAGGACATGAAATTTATTTTCAGCAGAGATGTCACATTTAATGAGGCTTCAATGTTGAAGCCTACAATCTCTCGGCAGGTAGAGATTGTTAAGACCAAAGAAGTATCGCAGAAGGTGAAGAATGATGCTAATCCATCATCTCTAGAAAGTTCAGTATCCTTGAGGATCATGCCCAAAGTGACACAAGGTAATGATCAAGTAGCCGAGGTAGATAATGATGATGATGAGGATCAAGAACAGGTCATGGGTAATGTTCCTAAATCCAGTGCAGTTAGAAGACTAAGAAGGAACACGCGTAAACTAAGTTGGCTCACTACAGATATGGTTATCGCCTATGCTCTTCCAGTCGTTGAAGAGGTAATTTCGTCCACATACAGGAAAGTTGAAATCAGTTCAGAATCAAAGATGTGGAAAGATGTCATGGAAGAAGAGATGATTCTCTATACAAAAATGACACTTGGGAACTCATAGTGTTGCCCAAAGGAAAGAAAGCAATTGGCTGTAAGTGGGTGTACGCAAAGAAATAGGGATCTCTCAAAGATGATATGGTGCGCTACAAAACCAGATTGGTAGCAAAAGGCTACGCACAAAGAGAAGAAATTGATTACAATGAGGTATTTTCTCCTATTATAAAGCATTCTTCAATTCGCATCATATTGGCTCTGGTAGCACAGTACGAGTTGGACCTTAATCAACTCGATGTAAAGACTGCTTTTCTCCATGGCGATCTGGATGAAGAGATCTATATGTCTCAGCCGACGGGGTTTAAAACTGCAGGAAAGGAAAACATGGTGTGCAAGCTGAAGAAATCGCTGTATGGATTAAAATAATCTCCTAGACAATGGTACAAGCATTTCAACAGCTTTATCAGAGGAAAGAGGTACACACTAGCCATTATGACCCATGTGTGTATTATAACAAGCTACCTACAGGATAATATATCTATCTACTATTATATGTAGATGATATAATTATTGCTTCAAAAATTAGATCCGCAATTGATGACCTGAAAAAGGACTTATCTCCTGAGTTTGAGATGAAAGACCTTGGTGAAGCAAAGAAAGTGCTAGGCATAGAAATTGAAAGAGACCGAAGGAATGACAAGGTGAGCTTGACACAAAAGGGGTATTTACAAAGGGTACTTCAGAGGTTCAACATCGACAAGAATACGAAATCTGTAAGCACACCATTAGCTCCTCATTTCAAGTTAAAAGTCACTATGTCTCCAAAAACTATTAAAGAACGTGAGTACATGACTCGCGTACCATATGTTAGCTCAGTTGGTAGTCTGATGTATCAATGGTGTATACACGACCAGATTTGTCACAAGCTGTCTTCATGATTAGAAAATACATGCATGATCTTGAAAAGGGTCATTAGGAGGCAGTGAAATGGGTTCTACGGTAAAGGTACCATGATGTTGGATTGGTATTTGAGAAGGATTCCACTGGGAAGCAGGAATGTATCAGATATATTGACTTCGATTATGCAGGAGACCTTGACAAATGCTGGTCCACAACGGGGTATGTATTTATATTATCTCAAGCACCGGTCAGTTGGCGCTCTATTCTACAGTCTACTGTCGCATTGTCTACTATAGAGGCCGAGTACATGGCCATGGCGAAAGTTATAAAGGAGGCAATATGGCTTCAAGGGTTGCTCGATGACTTGGGGATTGAACAAAATCTGCTGAAGATCAATTGTGATAGTATGAGTGCTATCTATTTAGCAAAGAACCAGGTGTATCATGCAAGGATGAAGCACATAGATGTCGGGTTCCATTTTGTTCTGGAGATTCTTGATGATGGTGATATTCAGTTACTGAAGATTCACACAAAGGAGAATCTCGCCGATATGCTTACCAAGGTGGTGTCATGAGTAAAATTTATACACTGTAAAACATTGCTCCATATCCTTCCTGTCGCATGAGCTTGTTGGAGCTCATTTGGATGAACCACGGATGGCTTGATCCCTTGAGTAGGGTACGTAGGCAGCCACACTGGTGCAACCACTTTCGAGTCGACAGATCCTATGCTGAGATTGGCTCAGATTTGCAAAATCTTCACCGAGGTGGAGAATTGTAGGAAGAGAGATACCATCAGAGCCAAAGACAAAGAAAGACCGGCAGCAGTTACCGGTCGACCGGCCGGTCGACCGGTGTGCACCAACGTGCACAGGTAATAACGATCGACCGCACGGTCGACCAACTGACATGGCTTTGCTCTCGGGTTGGAGCGGTCGACCGCTCGGTCGACCGGGACTTGGGTCGGCCGGTCGACTGACAGACGGATCCTTCTAGATTTCAGATTTCTTTTCTGAATTGAAACGAATCCAATTGAGGTTTTCAATTCTTCTGGGTCTCCTTGGCTATAAATAAAAGGGCAGAGTCCTCTTCATATGTATGCATGAAATTGTATTGATTATTGAATCAATAAAGCACTCTCTCTTTCTTGCCCCGAGGACATAGGCAAATTACCGAATCTCGTTAAATCTTGTGTTTTACTTTCTTCCTATTGTTTCCTTGTTCTTGTCATTGGGTGGTACTTCTCTACTGCATCTGTGACTGAAGTGTTCCTCATTGATTGTTGATCTGCGCTCAACAATACTGATCCAGATTTTCTCAAATTCAAAGGGATAAACAAAAGTGTGTACTACTGAATACTAGTTTTATCCTGGTGCCATGTCCTTAAGCACTTCCATGTTGGAGATTGGAGTACCCGTTTGACAGATCAAGCTAGATATATGGTTCCTTGCAGTTTTTACGTTAACCACTGAATGGAAAATTTTTGGGCTCTTATCACCAAGGTGCATCCAAGACTTCTTGCTTTTCTGCCTCAACATATCCTCTTCCATGCCCAACCAAAAGGAGAGATCAGCTGGCAACTTGCTTTCCTTATCATGCATGATAATACGTAGAGGTTGGGATTGTAAACTTGAATGAACACTGGATAACTCTTTCCTTATATGAAGCACATTTTCTGAGGTGAGGAAACTCCTTGCTTGCACCAATCTCGGAGAGATTATTTAACATACTTCAGCTTCATGGTAACCCTATACATTGGGACTCCATGTACATTGATAGCCCAAGCATTAGCTAAGAGAGCATCAAAACCAGCACACTTCAACCAATAGTTAAAGAATTTAAAAGTCTTTGATCCAATATTGGACTTACAGATTAGATGGATTAGCATGGAAGCTTGATCACTTCTACTTTGAGACAAGTACTCATAGTAAGATGTTTGTAGTATATCAATCCATTCTCCACTGCAAAGAGATGTTTCTAATCTCCCAGTGATTCTCCTTCCAGCAACATTTTTGTTAATCCAACTCCAATACCCCCCAGAGCTTTTGAGATCAACATGTTACAATATGAAATGCAGTTATTGAAAGGGCTGAGTTGTGCAAAACTGACCGCACACACCCCCGCCCCCCCCCCCCCCCCCCCCCCCCCCCCCCCCCCAACTTCTCATTTGAGTATCTTGCAGAGTTGAAATTCACCTGTGACCAGCCAAGGAGAGGTCAGAATATGATCAGCAATAGTTGATAAATTTTTCCAAAGGAGCTCTCTTCTAGCTTGAATGTTCTCCTCATGGACTAATGTAAGGTAGACTTGCATACCTCCTTTATTGGCAAGGGAAAAAAAAAAATTTGCTGATGACTTTTTGATACAACATTGCAGTCCCATACTCTTGGATCCTAAGCAACCCAAATCCTACTTGAGTCACTGACATCAAAATTGTGACATGTCTTCCAACCTTGGTACACACATTTAGATAGCCTATGCACATTCTTCATTGCAACTTTTGTTTCTGTTAGCCCAAGGGTACAATCACCATTTTTTGTTTTGATGATTATAAAACTCATGTAGTAATGAGGTACTAATCAAATTCAAGAGTGTTTTGAGTTTTCAGGGTTTAAGAGTTGTGATTTAGTTTTATGCTTCCATAAAAATAAGATGTTAAAGTACTCAAGTTGATTCAAGTATGAGATTCAAGGTCGATGCTCAAAGTGTGAATTTTTTTAAGAAGCTAACTTGAAGGAGACTTGAAACTGAGAAACCCTTGTAAGAATTTAGAATGTTCAAGTAATGAGTGTTGAATTGATGCTCAAGAATATATCACACACACAAAAGATCTTTATCTAGTTTTTTTTTTTTTGAACAAACTTGTTTCTCAATAGTTTATTTACACATGTTCAATATTTTTTTGTTAAAATTTTTGTGTCTATACATGTACATGAATTTCATAATTTAAATCTTGATAAAACTATTTTAGTATATAAATTGTGTATTTAAAATCAGTTAGCATTCTTAAAACATCTTTATATTGCTTTTTTGGCTAGGTGAGTCAACCGCCCAGTCGACCTCCTAGGTGCAGAGGTTTCTGCACAGCTCTCGGTCGACCGATAGGTCGACCGTATGTGCATACGGACATGAACATGTATGTGCACATTTGTCTCTGAACATGTTTGTACACATTTCAAGTTTTCAAGTTTCAAGAGCTATCAATTTCAAACCAATTTTTATAAGTTTTAAGCTCTCAAGTTCATTCTTTTCATCTGAATTTTCTCTCACACAAGCTTCTTGAGCTTCATTTTTCCATTTTATACTCTAAAAAGTTGTAAAAGGAGAGAGTTTGTAATCTTTGTGGTCACCAAGAACTTGTAAACTTTATGGACTTTATGCTACCTCTAGTGTAGAGGATTTAAGGCTAGAATTATAGCTCCGAGTCTTGTGTAGACCGTTGTTGTTATGGTTCCTTTATGAAATCCTAAGTGGATAGTGAAAATCGTTCACACGGTGAAGGCGGGGACATAGAGCGAGTTTCTCGAACCTCGAAACAAATTATTTGTATTTGTGATTGTCATTTCTCTCACTCTTGGTCATACTCTATTACTCATACTTATTTTATTGCTTTCATTGTTTTTTATTCTACTTACTCTATATTGCTCACATTATTTATGCTTGACGGTTTTTCTCATTCAAATAAGAAGGCAATTGTGCACCTCAACTCTTATTCAAGAAAAATTAAGAGGAGAAGTTTAGAGCCCTTAATTGGGAATCTGGTTTAACTTATTTTTTTTGAGTTGACTGTTATTATTATTATTTTAATTGTTGCATTTCTATATTAGATTAGCATTTCACCTATTCACCCCTTTCTAAGTGACTTTCAGTTTCAATAAAACCAACCATAGATGGGTTGTATCTTGATATATGATCTCTAACATATCTCCTCCTACCCTTGTCATCAATCCCCTCACATTCCAAATCAGTATAGACATTTAATTATCTTGACAGGCCCCTATAGAACTGGTTTGTCTCCTTGAGGCAAGAGGGACACCAACTGCTTTTCTTGCTTTGACAAATTTCTTGACTGTTTTAATTTATTGCACCATTTTTGTCCATTCTGGTTGTTGACTGCAGCTGGAGGTGGAGGTCTATCCTTTGTCATACTGGTAGATTGTTGTAGGTGAGAATCATTTGAAACAGAGTCAACTTGCTCATGTGCAGGCCCAGAATTGCTAGAACCTGGACCAGTTTTAGTGAACTCGACAATTGAGTCCATATTCAGGTTACATGCTGCAGTGCATGAAACTTTGTCACTTCTTTGATCCACTTGAACCTGGGTTGTATCTGGGGCATGAATTCCATGGTTATGATCATCTAAAGCAGTAGGATTGGGAGTTGCAGAATCAATTTCAGATGGCAACAACATACTAGGACTGGGCAAGAAAATTTTTGGTGCAGACCTGTGCATGTTTTGTCCTATTAGAACTGATCTTCATTAGGCTTAGCAGGAACCTCCATAGCCTTGACACCACACACTTGGTCATCCATTTCTTCTTCAGAATCATCACCTTCAACTCCTTTGAATTGCTGGTCAATTGTTGGTGGAACTGTATCAGCAGTTGTGCCAGAACTATCAGCATTTGTGCCCGAACTATTGCAGTTCTGAACAGACCCAGTATTAGCAGTGGGAATCCATTTAGCTTTTGCAGGGTGTCCGCCCCGCTTCCTAAAATACGAGGAAACGGAGTCGCGACGAAGGTCGGCGACGTATATACGCGAGGAAAATACCTCACCTAGCCTTAAGTAACCCGAAACAAGCTATAACCTGAAACTATAATGAATCATGTTTACTGCAATATTACATATAGGCATCCACGCATGATATCATATGAATCAAGAACTGGAATAACAACTGAAACTGATATATCGAGACTAAAGAAATAACAGAAAGATAAGAGAGATGAGAATACCAGAATCAGAGAGAGAATCTAGCTCCTCACGAAGCGCACGATCACACGAACACCTGAACAATAGAAATAAAACGTCCAATATCTGGACGTGCAAATCCAGGGTCGTCAGAAAGCGACCTAGTGAGTGTGTGTGTAAAGAGGACTGCTCGTACATATAAATAATGTGCACAGAATAATAACAAGATAAACTACAAACATAAGATACTAAATAACATGATAAACAAGCAACTGAATAACAATAACATGAATAAGCGTGCAGATAAAAGACAAGTAAAACAACTATAAACAAACAACTGATGTCATGATAACGGGGAACAACTAATGTCTAGATGAGTAACCTAGCATGTCACTAGTCTGGCATACAATCCGGTCATGGTTACAATCATATGTCTTTCATAGTGATATATATGTACAGTCAGGTGATTATAGTTAGTCACAATATGCTATAAACAATTTATTATCATTTATTATGTCAGCGAACACTAATTGTCACCTGTAATAGACGCATTACATACTATGCCTATCACACGTGTCAATCAGGATCCTAAATTATTGAAATTAATAGAAAAGACATTATCCATGCTTTAGGTGGGTCCCGTACATACCCGGGACCACGGCCCAGATGCCTGGCGCTGAACCAGACCCTACCGCCAGGTAGTCAGTAACAGTAACAGTACTCACAGTATCACTGTGGAACAGTAAACTCACAATAACACTATGGAACAGTAAACAAATGGGATGTCAGTCATCCCCCAGAACCCTGCAGTGAAACCGTAAGTCGGCAGCGCAACCTGTATCCTAGGTCCACCCAAAATACAGACGCTGTCTCCTCTATCAATTTTTCCAATCTCGTGTAAGTGTTCAATTACTTTATTATTGAGTTCAGTAAAAACAATCAATACTCATGTTACTTATAACACTGGGACGATGTGATGACAGTAAAGATAACAATACAGTAACAGTAAATCAGTAATCGTATACACGATGAACAATATCAGTAACAGTGAACGGTAACAGTAACCGTGTATACGATGAACAATAAGACTGTACCGGGTGTTACGGTCAAACAATTTTTTCCCAGTAACTTTCAGTAACATGAATAATTCAGTAATAGTCTAGACACCTCTAGTCAATATCCAATCTCATATATATATAACCGTCCCAAAATCTCATACTTGTAATGAATACAATACTAATGAATTTACCAACTCAAAATTTCAATAGTCGTCATGAACATCAAATATCAATTGATATCGGGTAATCAGGTATAATAAACCACCATCTCAATATATCAATAATCAGTGATCAATTCTCTCACCCTATCAATCAACTCTGATCCTCAAGTCATCAATATATTCACATCTCAATAACTGAAATAACAAATGTTCTGACATATCTATTCAGATCTTCACACTCCAGTCCGATCAAAATCATCACACACTCTCACTCTATAAGGTCAATCACCGGATCCCAAAGTCGAGTAACATATCCGATATATATCTAAGATTTATTAGGTCAGGTCAACTAAATCAATGCCTATTCCTCACGACCAGATTCATCCAACTATATCTAAGATCATAACTAAAGGGTAAAGTTCTCAATCCATAAGAGATCTAGAAACAGTCAGAACTAAAGATAGTCGACTAAGGTCGGAAGCAAGTCAACTAGTATGGAGGTTTGGACTGAGTTAGTCGACTAGCAAGAGGGATAAGTCGATTATGACAAGTGTAAGTCGACTAATGGGAGGGGTAAGTCGACTAATATGGCTTACAGTCAACAAACAGAGTACATAACTTTTCTGAATAGTTATCTAGTCGACTAATGGACTATGATAAGTCGACTAGAAGAAGTATTAGCCGACTATAAGAGGGGCAAATCGACTAATATACCTGTTGGTGTGTATGATCAGGGCTCTAAACAATTTCTTAAAAATTCACAAAAATAACAATATCTCCATGCTTACCTTCAAAATGTGTCACTAAACAATATGACTACAAATCATTACACTTAGTATAGATCTCTAACCTCTATTAAGAATCCATCAACCTCAAATAATTATGTATATATGTTCTGGGATTTGTCACAACTAGGTCAGTAACAAGGTCAAGTATCGTCTACGTATATCAATACTAGGCCTAAGCTAACAACGACGAACTACAGTCACATAACTGACACTGATACACACTCATATCAAATGCACAGATAAGGTAAACAATCCATAATGTCTCATGAAGTGATACAACAAGTCAAGCTGGTAAAATATAATAGAAAATCACATGAAATAATACGATTAATACACAATAACGATAAAGAGGAAATTGACATAAGAACAAACACTCACATGAAATGACGCGGTTTTGGAACCGAATCGCCGTCTGGTCTTCACTGCACGAACCAGTACTGATCTCGGTCTCATCCCATGAATCGGTATTTGAATCACCATTGTATCAAGTCCACAGCGAGCACAAATCCGGACCGGGTCCGGGTTTCCTGCAACGGTCCGGATCTCACCAACGGGTCCGAAACACTGCACACGCAACCAAACACATGAACCCACACAAACATACCCTCGTACACGTATACACTCCACAATATACACGCATAAGCATACGTGTACACCCGCATATATACATATACAAGTATGCGGATACACCAACATACATGCATACATATCTAAATTAATAAATACCTATTATTAACTATAAACACCCAAACATTAATTAATTCACACCCATGCATTCATATACATCATGCATACACATGCATGCATGTCACCACTCACGCACACATCATTAGCCAAATTACATGCATATTCATAATTATATACATACACCAACACATAATTTTCCACAACTATAGACATGCACCAATTAAAACACACCTAATAATTACAAGAGGGGAAAAGAGGACTTACATAATAATGTGGTGATTTGCGACGCGCCGACGGAGGCTCCGACGGAGGCGTCGGGGGCCGCGGAGGGTGTCGTTGGATAGAGCATCTCGCCGTGAAGGGCGTGAGTGCGTTCGCGCTCGCCTACGGTGATCCACGGCGACCCACGGGGAGACAAAAAACGGCTCGGATTAAGATGTTTCAAGGCCAAAATGTTGGAAACTTGACTTGCCTTCCATGTCCAGGATCAATCAAAGAATTTTAGGCCGAAATCAGCATCGCCTTTTAGTGCAAGATATGGCCACTGGATCACTCCCAAAACAATGAAGAAAAGAATATGGAGGTGGTGCGGCAGTACCATGGAGGGGGGGGGGGGGGGGGGGGGGGGGGGGGTGCTGTAGGAGTTCAATTGTAGGGCTGTGGATGGGTTGTGCTCACGGCCTGGCTTTTGCAGGAGATGGGAGACATGGCATGGGGGTTTGCTGCTTGCTGCTATGCCGTGCTCCGGGACGGTTGGAAGAGGCGACATGCAGAGGGGTGTTGGCGGATCCAGCTGCTATAGGAATCCGAGGAGGAGGTGGGAAAGTGTGGGGCTTGGGAGGTGTTGTGGGGATCTCAGGCTGCGCACCATGGACATGTGATGTTGCCGTGGGAAGGCTCTACCGTGGAGGGAAAGGGAAAGATTTGGATGTTGGGCTGCAGAGGGGAGGCCCTGGGGTTTCGGAGCTCGCGACAAGGAGGAGGAGAGGCTCCGCATGCTGCCGTGGCACAGCAAGAGGGAGGGGATGGCGCTAGCAGGGAGGAACCCGGGCATAGAGGAGGGCATGATTCCGGGGCTGTGGCGCAGTGGATCCCGCGAGGGGGCTCTGTTGAAGGAGGCTTGGGGGATGGCGCGACTGGAGATAGTCACGGAGCTCGATGGAGGAGGCGCCATGGCTGGGTTGTTGCTCACGCCAGTAGAGGAGGGGGCGCGCGTGGGCTTCGCTGCCCCGGTTGGGGAGATGGAGAGAGAGAGAGAGAGAGATGGATTTAGGTTTGTTGGATTAGGATAGTTGGGATTAGATTAGGATGTATGATTAGGTTGAGATTTGATTTAGTAGTAGGATTTGGATTAAACTAGAATTTGAATGGGTTTGGATTGGATCCATGGAATGGGTAATGGGTTTGAGTTTGGGTATGCTTAATGGGTAATGTGTCCGGTATAGGATTAGGAGTAGGGAAAAATACAAGGGAAAGAAATGAAAGGAGAAGAAAATTGCTTGATAATAACACACACCAAAAAATATAAATAATGATAGTAGTAGCAATAATAATGACGACACCTTAATATAATATCAAGTAAATAATTAATAATAATAATATAGTTATTAATAACAACGAGTAATAATAAGTCACCTGATAATTAATGATTAATAAATATATGTACATATTAAAATACCAGTATATTTTATTTAAATACAGTACCCAAAAAAATAGGGATATTACACAGGGCATTGAAATTTAGATGACCAAAAGAAGAACATGTGGTACACGATGGTGGGATCCACTCATAAGTGATATCAACTTCAATTTCTCCCCCTCTTCCACTTGCAAGTTGATAGATTTTGGAAGAGGTTTTGCTGCAGATACCTCAATGAAACTACGTGCACAAGAAATTCTCTCCCCATTACCTGTAGACCTATCCATGTGGATTGGAGTTCCTACAATACTTGCAATCCAGCTGATGATTGCCTTTGACCATAACTTCAAATGAAGAGATGGAAATTGAACCCAAATAGGAACAGAGGATAGAAGATCCCCATCTAGACATGTTTTTTCTGTCCACTTCTTTAGCACGATCAATCTACCATCAAATAACCAAGGTCTTGTTTGAAGAACCCTATCACACTTCTGCTCATCTCCGAATTTAAAGAAGAAGAAACCATTCTCTCTCAAGTGAATTTCAAGAGACATGATGGTTTCCAGATCCTCGTGATGCAGGCCTTGAGATGCATATAGAAGGGCTTATTTCCAACTACATAACGACTAGAGTATTGCTCTATCTAGTTACTTTAAAATTAATTTTAGATCTAGGGATCTTACCACCATGAGATCGTTCAGGTTCAATGAAATCAAGTTTGCTACTTTCATCAAGAAGTCTTCTGGCTTCACAAATTTGATCCATGGAGTTTCCATAGAGCCTGCCAGAAGCCTCCATTGTTGAACTTGATGAACTTGGCTCGGTGATGGCTTTTGGATATGTTGATTGGTGGTATGTCGATTTGATTGTTGGTTCTTGCCGCTTCCATTGTTCATCCTCCAGCCAATAGAGGAAGTTTATTGTATCTGTGGTGCATGTTGCTGAGTTTTCATATGTTGCTGGACCCTTTACGTGAAACGACTATCCAACCCCCTCGCCTACATCCTCAGATTGATGCACATGCGTTGGATTGATGATTGATGTGGAAAAAGCATTGAAATGAGGAGGATCAGCCAGCGGGGGACCCTAGGAGGAGCGGCGACCATTTCATCCAATACACACACACAGAGAAAAATGTACCTCAGCCGCTAGCTGAGAGAGACTCTCTCAGCTGGCGCGACGTGCCTGAATCTCAGCCACAAATCTTGGCGCAGTACTACCATGTCGCAGTTTTTGTGAGAACTGCGACCAGGTTGCAATGTTTTTGTGAGGATTGCTGTCATGGTCGCAGTTTTTTGTGAGGATTGCGA
>JAVJIF010028948.1:0-67088 GCA_038442645.1 Agave tequilana
GAATAAGGAACACAAGCAGGTGTATCGATGATCGGGACGGAATCAGTACTTGAAAATGTGTGTTTTATAAAATCAGTGAAATTATGTGTGCTAATGTTCCCTCGAAACTTCCGTTATAGCATTGGCTCAACGGGTCGAATCCATAAGGACGGGAGGCGATAGAAGTATTAACAGTCTGTTCATGTGTTATGTTAAGAAGTGCTTCTTTGTTAAAGAATGAGAAAAAGATAAAGAAAGAAAAGAAATCCAGAGATGATAGGGGAGAAGGCGGTAAAATCGGTGATGTGAAAATAAAAGAAAAATGATTTTGAAAATAAAAAGAAGATGAAACAAAGATGAATTAAGAAGGTTGATAAGAAAATGATAAAAAGGTTTTGGAAATTGTTTTTAAGACAAAGTAAAAAGAAATAGAAAAAACTATGAAAGAAAACTCATGGCTACTAACTATTAATTGCTCCAAATTATGCTAACCTCTTAGTGATAGTTGCCTCACATGGATCCTTGGTCATCACTAATTCTTGGCTTCAAGAGATGATACAAAATATGGCTCATAAGATTTTTCTTTTACATTCAAACAACACATCCATACCACACATCAAGTTGCAAGCTACTATTAGATCATCAAAACCGGTTAGAGGTGAGCATGAAATAAAATTAGCATTGTAAATTAGCAAGTTAGTTGGTTAGATGTTAGAAATGTTAGAATGTTAGATTCCATCATCATGAGCCATCAATGGCTCTTACAAGAGCAAGACCTTGTAGAGGCTATTAGATTCATGTGAATTATCCAATAAGTGGTTAGATGGTTAGTGGTTAGTAGTTAGATTGCTATGAGAAGAAAGATTAGCTAAGCATCATGTAAAAGATGGAGAAGATTACAATGGAGAAGAAAGGAGACACATTTACATAGATTGTTACCATCTATTACATTAATCTTTCTCTTTCTCTTTTTGAATCTCTCAACTCTAATACATGATCTAAAAACAAAATGAAAATACAAAAGAAAAGAAAAGAAAAGAAGAACACCTACACTAACCTACACTAAAAGATAGAAAACCTAGTCTATTTCTCCATTTGCTTGCATTTCGGGCCTCTGTAGGGGTATATATAGGCAAAAAATTCTAGAAGATGAGACGAGACCACGCGTCGAAAATCGACGCGTGGCTCTGTTGGCCCAAAGGCCTATCACCCTAGTTTTGATGATGATCAACTCATGAAGTTATGTTTACTAATGATCTTGTGTTAATTAGTGACAGATTTATTATCAAGATCTTAGTAGGTGCATAGCTCAACAAAGGATAAAATGTCAAGATTTGGAGCTAGCACGGTGTGATCCAAGGAGCTTTTGGATCAAGCTTGGACCAAGTCAAGAAGATGAGAAGCCTTCAAGTGAAGACTTCAAGAAGATGAAGACTTGTGTCTAGGTATAAGATTTTGTTTTGTTTTAAGATAAAACGTAAAGGATAGATAGTGGTGGATTGCTCAAGTATACCATGCACACACACTCTTGATTTAGTTTGTTTTAGAAAAGAATTTTAACCAAAAATCAAACATGTATTCAAGTAAAGATTTCAAGTGTTTTGTTCGTTTTTGGTGTTTCTCATATACTTATCTTTTAACCAAAATCAAGTTTAGAGCTTTATGACAAAAACATAGATATTTCATTATGATTGTGTAGTGGATCATATCCATACACACTATGCCTTAAAAGTATATCTTGTTTTTGTATTTAATGAAGATTTGGAAAATATGTTTTGAAAAATATTGTTTTAGAAAAATACAGTTTTTATCATGGGCCAAATATTTTCAAGTTACAAAATAGTCCAATCTTTTATAACATGCCTTGATTTTGTGCAAGCATGTTTGTTTATCAAGTATATTGGTTTAAAACTATTTTTGTAGATTTTTTATATATTTTATGGGATTTTATTTAAGCCAAAAAGACCATGTTTTAAATCCCAGAAAACTGTTTCAGGCTTCAGCCAAGTCGACTAGTCGACCTAACTAGTCGACTATACCTGAAGTCGGTCGACCGGGCCGGTCGACTGACGTGCACAGACGTGCACGCCTGTGTGTACTGTTGAACGGTCGACCGTGCCGGTCGACCGCTCCACAGAGCAGTGCTCTCTGGAAAGTTCGGCCGACCGCACCGGTCGACCGTAGCTCCAACGGTCAGAAATCCGACCGTTGGCGGTCGATCGGGCCGGTCGACCGGCAGTACTGACGATCCCAACGGTTATATTTTTCTGGCCTATAAATGGGGGGTCTTGTCATTGTTTTGATACAAGATTTTGGAGACCTTTAGAGCCAGTTTTTCCCAGACTTTTAGAAGAGTTTTCTCCACAAAATAGAGAGCAAATATTTCCTATCTAAAGGGAAGTTTTTATAAAGAGTGTTAAAAGAAAGTCTTTGAGTTTTCCTCCACCTTTCACATCCTTGATTTTCTCACACCACACTTGAGCAACCATTGATTATACATCCTATAGGTGTGTTGTAGTGAGAGCTTTTATTGGTGATCAAGTGTTTAGATCGCCAAGAGATCATTTCTTGTACTTTGAGGAGGCGGACGTGTGTGTCCGCGTTGTTTCGAGTTCGGGTGCGAACTTGTTGTACGAGGTGCGGCCTCGGCGAGCCGGTGGGCTTGCGGTGTGTACGGGACTAGGGAGTCCGAGGGCTTGTAGGTGTTGCGGCACCGAGGAGAGATCCATTGGGATCTTGCATAGTGGAAATCCTTCGTGTGTCGAAGGCGGGGATGTAGAGCAAGTGTGCTCGAACCTCGAAACATACCCTTGTGTTTGCGATTGCCATCTCTCTCTCTCTATCTCTTTATATCTTGCATAGCTTATATTGTCTTTACATTTACATGCTTGTTATATGTTGTGTGCATAATTGATATATATACTTGCGTGGGATTGTTGCTAACACTTGTATTCAACCAAGAGAGCCAACGCGGCACCTCAACCCATTCAAGGGGAATCTAGAGGAGTTTGTCCAGAGCCCTTCACGGGGAATTCGGCAACACTCTTGTGTTATACATAGTGTATAGTGTAAAAGTTTTAATTTGGTCATAATTGCTTTTAGCTTCCGCATTATTTGCATCATTCATCATTAAGTGACCATTAGATTAGCCTTCACCTATTCACCCCCCTCTAGGTGAACCTACAATTGGTATCAGAGCTTGGTACTCTGATTTGGTCTAACAACCTAGAGTTAAAGATCCTCATTTTAGGCTAATCACAAGATTTTGTACACACACCATGGACTTCATGTCACCACCCACCTTTGACATTCTTAACATCCAAATTTGGAAGGTTAAGATGTCATTGTACCTCAAGGCCTTAGGCATTCATGTATATCTTGCCACTACTAATAATGTATATTCTTTAGATGGTAAGAATTTGAGGCTAATGCAAAAGCCCTTCATGCTATCAAGTCAACCCTAAATGATGATTATTTATCTAGGGTTTCTAATGTTGAATCGGCTTTTGTAGTATGGAACATCATCACCTCCCTCGGCGAAAAAGATCTATACTATGCGGGGAGTGACTCGGATGTTAGAAGCGACACCTCCAACAAGTGCTATATGGTCCAAGGGGATAACCCCCTTGAGGTAAACTCCGAATCCGATGATGAAGACATGTCATATGATGAGCTTACTACCTTTTGTCATCTTGTGCTTGAAAAATATGACATGCTTAAAAAGAAGAATAATAATTTGAAAAAGAACATTGCTTGCATGCATGTAGAACATGATACATTTAGATCTAACATTGCATGCTTAGAAAAAGATAACAAAAATTTGAAAAAGAATTTTGATGCCATGCTTAATGAAAAAGATTCATTAGAAAATAAAATGGCATGCTTAGAAAAGGAAAATGAGGTTTTGAAAAATGAGAATGTTTCCTTACTTTCTAAATTGAATGATTTATGTGAAGGGACACTACTTTGAAAAATAAAATTGATTTGGTGGAAAAACAAAAGGAAGATGTTTTTCAAGAAAATAAATCTTTGAAAAGAAAATTTTGTGAAAAAGAAAAAGATTTTGTTTCACAAAAGAAAAAGAAAAATGATTCTTTATCTCATCATGCTTTACATGCCACCACTAATGAGATTAAAGATTTGAAAAATAAAATGGATGGTTTGAGTTCAACTTTGAACTCTTGTGCTTTTAATCATTCTAGGTTGGAGTCAATGTTTTCAAAGAAACAAACTCCACATGTTCATGCACATCATACCCATCATGCATATGCTTATGTTGCACAACATGATCACACTCCTACACATAAGCATACTAAGGTGTACATATGTACACATTGTGGTCGCAAAGGCCATTTATCAAATATTTTTATGATAGCTTAGATCATTTTAATTTAGCTAAGAATAAAAGATTTTGGGTTCCTTACAACAAAGCTAACCCCCGTGGACCCTACAAGAAAATATGGGAACCAAAACCCCCACCTTTTGCTTTTGATGTAGGTGAGGGCTCTCACAAAACGTGAGAGAATTGGTGCCTTGGTAGTGGATGCACTTGAACATGATGGACATACTCTTGGGATGCATCACTATCAAGGAGCTTTGGTGGGACAACCACCATATTTGGAACTTTGGAGTTGGTAACAATTTCTAAACTCCTAATTTTATGCACATGTTTTTAATTTCATATATTCATAGCATGTTCATGTTTTATGATTTGTGTGCTTCATGTGGTATTTACATGCTTAGATGTAGAATGTGTCAAACTTACTTTTATACATGTACACTTAGTGAGTATCAAATTGATTCATATACATTCACTCTTCATGCTCATTTGTACCCACTATATGCATATGTATAGACTAGTTTTGATGATTCTCTTTTATACATGTTTTACCTACTTTATGCTTTACTTCATGTATATGTATTTTAAATTCAAATCTAATAAATATACATGTATACCCATGAGTCTCTTGCCTTCATGCAAACATCATTAATAGACTCTTTTAATATTTGGGATATGTATGTGTATTGTTAGGATTGGATTAATCATACATATACCATGAAGATTAGTTTTTAATGAAAAATAATTTTTTTTTAATATGTGACTTATGATCTTTTGAGCTTCATTGACTATTTTCATAAAAACTGTAGAATAATTACACCCCCACAGTTATCTTTGCTCTTCCCTAGCAAAATAAGAAAAGAAAAACTATACTATAAATGTTATTACACCACTTTCGCTGGTGACGCAATTGCACTAAGTGTGTGCAACATGCCATTAAACCTCTAGGTTCCCTTAGAGGAAGAGTTTTGTCTCTCGAGAGTTTTTAGCGGATTGCACCCGCAAAATCTATAAAAAAAGAAGATAAATGTTAGTATTTTGATAAACACATTTTAAAAGAGAGACAAGTTTACGAAATATTTCTGCAAAAATATAAGCGATCTATGGTCATAAGTCCACCAAAAATTATTCTTCCTTAAACTTAATCTATATGCAAGATCTTGTTTTCAATTAAGGTAAGAATTTAAAATTGGATTGAATATTTTATCCTTCATAAAGCCTAGATAATTTGCACTTTGTGATAGTGAAAATTTCTGGGATTTCAACTCTAGCCATCAAGCCATTTATTTATATATATTTTTTCTTTTTCTTTTTTCTTCCCCTATTTTTCTTAGGCTTTCTAGTTCATCCGGGTAGAGAGCCTTTAACCGATGACTCCCAGATCGGACGGCCTTAGGGCACCAGATAAGAAAAATCCCTCGGGTTTAAGAACTCGAATAAATAAGGCCACAAGACTAAGAGGAATTATTTGTTCTTTATTACCACCTTTAAGCGTGAATAATCATGCTTCTTGAGGCATAGTTATCCAGCTTAATAAGTGATTTTTTCTCTTTTTTCTTATATATAATATATGCATGTTTTTCTTTTTATTTATTTTACTTTATGGTATTTTATGTCTTTGTTTCCATCCCAAAAATTGTGTTTGTGGGAAGTGCAAACTATCTATGGCAAAAAAATTCAAGATAAAATTATCTCCCCAATCTTTTATTACTTAGCCTATAATCTTAAACAAGATCTATTATTTCGACTTGCTTTAAGATGTCATAATTAAGGTTTCCTTAATTTCTATGATAATCTTAATTTTATTTGTAAATAGATCAAAACATTGTCTTTTATTTCAAAAATTTTTTAAAGAAAGAGAAAAATCCTATTCAAAAGGGAAGATTTCTAAAAGTATCCTAAAAGAAGTGAAAAAGAAAAAAAAATCTAAAAATTCTACATCATTAGACCCTCCCCCACATTTATCTCAAATATTGTCCTCAATGCATCGTGAATGTATGTATCATGAACAAATAGAAGGGAAGAAAAAATCACCTCAAGGTGGTGGTTTCGGTGGTGGTCTGATAGGTCGACGAAATACGGCCAAATCCAATTTCGTGGAGTTTGGAGAAACCTACCAGAAATCTCTATAATACAACCCACTAAAATGATGTAGATATGAATTATTTTTATTAAGAAATTTACCCTATCTAATTTCTAAATTCAAAATAATTTTAGAGTCGTTATTTTCAACACCTTTGTCCCAAAATAGAGTATGAAAAGTTGGAATAATTGATTTGGGCTCAGGAAGTACATAAACTAATATCGACTCAGGAATTTGACTTAAGTCAAGTAAAGATTCAAGAGTCAAAATTGGTTCAGGAATTGGGTCCAAATCAAGAAGTTGAAATTTAAGTCCACATTCATTTCCCCACAATGAAATGTGACTCTCTGAGATTGGTGATTCAGGTTCAAGAATGACAAAAATGGGAATAAAAAATGACTCTAAAATGTTGCTCAAATTGGGTAGTAAAACATGAGTCATTATTGATTCAGGACTTGAACTGGCTCACAAATTTAAGGATTGAAATCACATTCTTGTCTGAGTTCAATTTCATAAAAAAGAGAACTTGCCAATTTATCAATGGGACTTTCAAAAATATGAAATGGTCAAGTTCAATATGATGATCATGAAAGCTTGGTGATTCAATTTCACGATGGACAGGCACAGGATTCAATGTTGACTCGGGAAAGGATTGAAATCAGGTAAAGATATCAGAGTCATTATTGAATCAGGAAGTGAAATTAAATTACCAAGTTGAGATTCAGGATCATATTCATGCTCAAGTTTAATCTCAGGAAAGAGATAACTTGCCAACATGTCAACATGGTTCTCAAAATTTGAAGTTTGGTCAAGTTCAAATGAGTATGCTGAAATTGAATATTGGTTTCCAAAACAGCATGATTCCTAGTCTAGATTGATAGAGTTAGAGATATCTGGATTGGTCAAAGGTTGATAAGAGTGAGTTTCTTTATTCCTATGAATGTTGACCAATTGACACAATTGTACTTCTAACCTATCAATAGACTGGGTAAAAGATTTTTAAAATTATTGTGAGGTCTCAGGTAAGATTTCTATATACTCTTTTCTACCTCAGATTTTTCTCCAAATGGTTGTTCTAGAAAGAGAGTATAGGAATCTTAGTTTTGAAAACATTGTGAAGATTGTGAGTTCAACAAGTTTTGAGATTGTCGCTTGGACTCACGTAAGAGTTCCTCAGTCAATTTCAAGATGGATGTTTGATCATTTTAAAGAGGTGGGACTGAGTAAAACTCTTGAAATATTATGTAATTGGGGAGGCCAACATGTTCGGAAATTGTCGCTCAGCCTCTTGCAGATGGCTTCTATACTCTTCTCTAACTCAGATTTTTCTTCAATGGGTGGCTCTAGAAAAGGAGTATAGGAAGCAAAATTAGGGAATGGATATTGTGAAAATTATGAAAATTATGGACAAGGTGGTTGAAAATATGACTCGACGGAGCTGAATCCCCATTTACTCTGTAAAGAATTAAACTTAATTTGAAAATTATAGTCATAAGATTTGGGGTATGGGTTGTATTGATTCGAATACATCCAATCCAGATTATTTGGTTAGGTCATATTTTTCAAAGCTGGGTTGGAGTTATTCGACAATGAGGTTGATGTAAAGTATGAATTCATATTAGGATTGAAAAATTATTGTTGTTGAATTCCATTTCACAAACACAAACAAGAACGAAAAAATAAACAAACAAACAAAAAGAAACAAAAAATCAAAACCAAGCCTATATTAAGATTGACCTAGACCTAGATGACTCCTAACTGGTCAATTACCCGGGTGAGGTTGTTGTATGAATCCAACCACAAGCTAATCGGCTAGGTAGGGTAAAATACAGTGGGAGATATCCATGCATAAGTAACGGGTCTTAATTACGCCAAACCACGGTATCTTCGAGGCATAACCTCTTAATCCCCAACCTTAGACATGGATTTTACAAGAGTAAGATTCAAAATAAGTTTCACCCTCGGTCAACCTCTTAATGAGTCCAAGATGTCCCTAGGGGCCAATGTCTATCAATTTTTATTAGGGCTTAGGTTGTGTGAGTGGGAGGTGATTTTTGGGCTAAGGAAGCGTGATGAAATCCCACCTTATCGTGTATGGGTTTTGCCCTAATTTCAATTCGTGCAAGTGTGCAATATAGACAAGAATATAACACAAAGCCAGTAAATCACCCTCGTGTTTGTCCTATGCTATATGCAATGCCATATGTACACCTCAGTCCAGATCATAACAATAGAACAAATACAGTATGTTGGAATTGAATTAACACGTGCCTAAATGCAAATGTCTAAACTATTTAAGAGCGTCCAAAATACCGTATTTTAGTTCTTTAGTTTATTGCAATGTTCAGGCAATCAAAGCTGGAAAGCAATAGTACAATTAACTAGCTACAACAAGATACACAATTATCACAAAATTGTCGCGTATCCGTAATAAAAGTCGTGATTACATGAACTTTCTTTAGAAGCTAGATCCCTGCTTTTTAGAGCAGGGAGATGTAAAGCTAGTGTTTGTTCTACAATGTTAAGCTCCTGTAAAGATTATCCTGCACACCAAAACAGAGAGAAAATGTTAACAAAAACGTGAAATCAAAACCATTCACGTCCCCGACAACGGCGCCAAAATTTGATCGGGACGGAACCAGCACTTGAAAATGTATGTTTTATAAAATTAGTGAAATTATATGTGTGCTAATGTTCCCTCGATACTTCCGTTATAACATTGGCTCAACGGGTCGAATCCATAGGGACGAGAGGCGATAGAAACACTAACAGTCCGTTCACGTGTTATGTTAACAAGTTCTTCTTTGTTAAAGAATGAGAAAAAGATAAAGAAAAGAAAAGAAATCCAGAGATGATAAGGGAGAAGGCATGAAATCGGCAATGTGAAAATAAAAGAGAAATGGTTTTGAAAATAAAAGAAGATGAAACAAAGATGAACTAAGAAGGTTGATAAGAAAATGATAAAAAGATTTTGGAAATTGTTTTTAAGACAAAGTAAAAAGAAAGAGAAAAGCTATGAAAGAAAACGCATGGATACTAATTACTAATTGCTCCACTAACCATGCTAACCTCTTAGTGATAGTTGCCTCACATGGATTCTTGGCCATCACTAATCCTCGGCTTTAAGAGACGATACTAAGCATGGCTCATAAGATTATTCTTCCACATTCAAATAACACATCCATACCACACAACAAGTTACAAGGTACTATTAGATCATCAAAACCGGTTAGAGGTGAGCATGAAATAAAGTTAGCTAGCATTACAAATTAGCAAGTTATTGGTTAGATGTTAGAAAGCTAAAATGTTAAAATCCATAATCATGAGTCATCAATGGCTCTTGCAAGAGAAAGGTCTTATAGAGGCAATTAGATTCATGTGGATTATCAAGTAAGTGGTTAGATGGTTAGTGGTTAGTAGTTAGATTGCCATGAGAAGAAAGATTTGTTAAGCATCATGTAGAAGATGGAGAAGATTACAATGGAGAAGAAAGGAGACACCTTTACATTGATTGTCACCATCTATTACATCAATATCTCTCTTTCTCTCTCTGAATCTCTCAACCCTAATACATGATTTAAAAATAAAATGAAAATACAAAAGAAAAGAAAAGATGAACACCTACACTAACCTACACTAAAAGATAGAAAACCTAGCATATTTCTCTATTTGCTTGCATTTTGGGCCTCTGCAGGGGTATATATAGGCAAAAAGGGCTTCTAAAAGATGAAACGAGGTCACGAGTCGAAAATCGACGCGTAGCTCTCCTATAGGGCCGCGAAACACGGCCATAGCCGCGTTTCTGCTGCCAAACCAGGCACTTAGATTCCTGATTTGGCGAGCATATTCGCCTCGCTTTGGGGACCTTCTAGATATGCTCAGATTCAGTTATTTTCGTCCGGATATTCGTCTGACGTGCGCAAGGGTTTAAGTTCAATGTATCTTCTAGAAGCTCCCTTACTTGGCTCCAAGAAATCTAGATTTAATTACCTAAAAATGGGTTTAATTAAGTTCTTATTACCATTTTGCTCTCCTTATCTTGATTATCTGCAAGAGAGACCAAAACACTGTTTAGACCGATATTCTATTCATAAATCAGTAGAAAAATGCGATATAATAATGCAGAACTGTAGACTAATTAATCGACATCCTAGCACACACAAGTGTAGTTCAGTAATAAGTGTATCAAGAATAATGATTGGAGCCCAGAATAACTTAATCATACAATAATAACAATCAATATCACCTTTTATTCTATCATTTCCTTCCAATGTCCCATATCATTGGTTATTCGTACCAGAGTCCGCAATCTAGTGAACACATCCGAACTTTGATATGCGAGTACCATTATCTGGATGAGAAAGTGATTAAATAACACCCGATCCTGAGATTATTATTGTTTGGTGATTAAGTTATAGCTGGTGCATGGTAGTGTCAGGTCTCAGACATAATAGCAATAACAGTAATCAGTATCATTTGTTATTCTTATTCCTTTCTCAACGGTGTCCCACAACACTGACAGTTCAAGCTAGAGTCCGTACTTCCAGTAGAACTCATCCGAACTCTGATATACGGGTATCATTATTCGAACAGGAGAGAAACTGAATAACATACGCTCCTAGTATTATTATAGTACAGGTTTGCGTGTTGATAATATGCACTGAGAATGATTATCACACTAACACCAAGCGGCACATGCAGTAGGAAGAATTATTTTTCTTGAGGAATGGATTCAAGAGGTGGCCTCCACGGATTCAAGAGTGTAAATCACCTAGAGGGGGGATGAATAGGTGATAATGCTAATCTAGAAACTAAATGCGCTAAATGCGGAAGCTTAAAACAAATTTGCACAAACACTTAATACAACACACAAGTGTAGCCGAATTCCCCGTGAAGGGCTCTGGACTAATTCCTCTTGATTCCCCTAGATATGGGTTGAGGTGCTATATGAAGCTCTTGTGGTTAAGTACAAGTGAGCACACACAAACAACCAAGCATATAAGATGAATAGGCAATATGAATATATGCAAGGCAACACAAGTAATAAATGATATGAAGATATGAATGATGCTTTGCACAAAATAAAGAGAGAGAGAGAGAGAGTTAGGAGACAATGGATCAAACGCTAACAACAAGATATGTTTCGAGGTTCGAGCCCCTAGCTCTACATCCCCGCCTTCACCACCGTGAAGGATTCCAATCCACTATCTCCCACCGAGGGAACCTCCACCGAGGAGGATTTGTTACAACAATAGGAGTACGAACTCCTCTCTCAAACACCGCCTCACAACCGAGGGTAGGCCCGTAGCCAAACAACCACAAACACCTCTACCGAAGAGGGTTACAACCAATCTCCACCTCTCACTAGAGGGAGCAAACACAAGCCTCAATCTCTACCAAAGAGGGGAGCAACCAATCACCGATCAACCTCTACCAAAGAGGGATACAACAAGAGCAAGGGTGTTAACAACAAGTGGTTCCAAAGACCACAAACTATCTCTTTCCACAAAACAAAGATCCTATAGAATAGGATAGAAGATATAGCTCAAGTGTGGAAAACTAGGTTTTGGAAAACAAAAACTCAAAGAAAAATACTTGGGAAAACTCTTGTAAAAGATAGAGAATGAAAACCAAGACAAATCTCCCAAAATACTCTTTTCTTTGATTTTTCCAAAAACCTAAAACAAAATAAAGATAGATCTTTTTGGCAATTAAACTCTTTTGAAAACTTGTTTAAAACACTTGAATATCAGAGAAATTTTGGCTCTTAAAATCTTTGTTAAAAACACCAAGCAATGGGGTATTTATAGCCCCAAAACAAAACTAGCCGTTAGGCTGCTGATCTGTCAGCCTGACAGGCCTAGCGGTCGGCCGGCCGGCCGACCGCCAACGGTCAGAAAAGTGACCGTTGGGGCAACCCGGTCGACCGCACGGTCGACCGCCCAGATACAGAGAGCAGACTCTCTGATCCGGTCGGCCGCTCGGCCGACCGCCCAGATACAGAGAGCAAAGCTCTCTGGTCCGGTCGGCCGCCCGGTCCGACCGTCCCTGAGACTGCCAAACGTGCACAAGCCTGTGCACGTCGGTCGACCGCAAGGGTCGACCGGCCTTTGGTGCGGTCGACCCGTGCGGTCGACCGACCTGGCCTGTCAGCCACAGTCTAGGTCAGAAAACTGGTTTAAAAAATATTTCAGAAATTCTTTTATCTCTTCTAAAATTCATATAAACTTGTTTTAACTTTTGATATTGAAACACAAACTTGTAATAAAAATTTCAATACTAATATCACACATATTGAATCATTTTTGTGTCTTGCAAATTTTATCAAAAACTAAAACTTGTATTTTATCAAACTTGGATTTTTCAACACATGAATAGGAAAGTCAAAATAAGTTTGTATAAGAAGTTTAAGCATGCATGTATAAGTAGAATACATCTATTATACATATAAACCATGTAAACTTGTTTTGATCAACTATTCAAGAAAACACATATCGGTTAAACTAAAAACCGAAAAACCATAAAACGTGTGTGTGCGCACTTGAGCATATCAACTATACTAAGCTTTACAAATGGATCTAAACACTCTAAATACTAGGATACCTAAGTCTTCTTGACGATCTTCAATCTTCAAGCCGACTCGATCCCAAACGTGATCCACCGAGTGCAAAGGTATGATCTTGATGCTCGGGCACGGGAATCACCAAGTGAAGGCTTCCAAACTCCTCTTTTGAAGCAATCACCAACTATATCTTGATCAATGATCTGTAACTAAAATCACAAGATAATTAGTAAACATAACTACATGAGTTAATCATCATCAAAACTAGAGTGGAAGGCCTCTGGGCCAACAATCTCCCCCTTTTTGATGATGACAAAACTCATGGAGTTATATATGCATGGATCAAAGTTAAGCTTCAAAGAAGCTCCCCCTTAACTCATGCATAAAACAAATAAATATAAATATGCAATGAATGACAATGCATAATCATGCATAAATAATAAATGGCTCTAGATACCAATGAAATGTTTAAAAATAAAACATGCTCTAGATACCAATTAAAATTAAACTAAATTAAACTTAATATATGCAAAACATAAACATGCATATATAAAACTTCTCAAATAATTCTCCCCCTTTTTGTCAATCATCAATAAAGGGGTAAAAAATCAAACAAAACGAAATCTTCTCCCCTTTAATACAAAGAAACAATCATCAATAAGGGGTAAAAAAGACAATGTTCTCCCCCTTTTTGTCTAAAACAAAAACAAAATCAAATATGGGTGACAATCAATTAAGGTACCAATTGAAAATATGTCAAAGTAGCATTTTGATACCAATTGAAAGTAAACATAGATCAATCAATAAATGATATATGCGATATACATTCATGAAGAGGAAGATGTGAAGCTTCCCTACATAGATACATTACATGAAGGAGGGATGACAAGCCCTAATTCACATAACGTACACTATGTAATGTATAAGAGGAGATGTGAAGCTCCCCCTACACACGTGTATCACATAAGAAGATATTGTCAAGCTCTTCAATACAAGATACACTCATCATGAATCTATATGTAGAAGAGATGTTAAGCTCTCCTTGCATATAGGCAATACAAATCAAAACTTTTATATTTATCTTTTAAAACAAAATTTTGAATTTTCTCAATAAAACAAATTTGATACCAATTAAAAGTATTATTCTTTTTAAACATATGATACCAAATTGAAATTATTATTTTTTTATCATAAAGTAAGGGAGTGGAAATACAAATACCAATTGTAAACATGAAAATCGAATTTTCTCCTCCTTTATGAAATACCAACAAAACATATGCATAAGCTTGTAATAAGATACCAATTGAAAAGCAATTGAAAACTAATCAATTGAAACAAAATTGAAGCTCAAGCTTAGTATAAACACAAACATATATATGTATGGAAAATAGATACCAATTGAAATTGATATTCTTGGAATTGAAAGCATACATACATACAAACATATATGAGTATACAAGAAATGTCAAGATTGATACCAATTGAAAGAATTTAATGGTACCAATTGAAACAACAATAAGATCAAGTGTATATCTCATATAACTACCACCCAACCATGTTCAAGTTTAAAATGATTTTCAATATAAAGTATACATGAGCAAGATCTCCCATCCAGCCACCCATGGATGGTAGGGTTTTTCAAAATTAGGTTTGAAAAATATAGTTTGTTTGAAAACTCTACCAAAATGAAGAATATCGCAACTAGTTATATGAAAAATTTGAAAACTAGTACGAAATCCTTCAAGCAAGGAATAAAACAAGGTTATTTTTCATGAAAATATGAAATTCACATGATAATCAACACTCTAAGCTAATTAAGCATAAATATGACTCATGAAAACAAATACATGAGTAAATAATAAATGTGAGTGTACAAATACAATGTGAAGATCATAATCATGAAAGATGGTCGATAAGCTCAATATTCCTTGAAACAAGAAAATCATCAAAAACTTATTTAATCTTCAAGGTATATGTATGTCCTATACAAACTAAAGTATACATACATATCCAAACACAACGAGTCCACGAAGATATATGCATGAAGGCACGTGGCTCAAAAGGATGTATATGTATAAACAATAATTTGGATAAAATGGACATATACATGAAGTTAAACATATAAACATAAAACAATTCCAAAAAATGGGAATACAAGTTTAAAAGCATGGATCATCAAAACTAGACTATAAATTAAAAATCTTAGAATCAACCAGCGATACCGGGGCGGCACCAAATCCGGTTGAATTTTGATTAACTCAGAAAAATCTCAAAATATATGCTACTATAGAAAATACAATCTTGAGAAATAAGGTGAAAGTGAATTTTAGAAATTCAACTTTGTTTGTAAATTAGAATCTAGGAATTGATCGACGATACCGATCGATACCAATTTTAAGAGTTTTGTAAAATAATTCAGAAAAATCCCACAAAATATTGAAAAGTCTATAATATTAAAATATAACATTTAAAACTGAAATACATCAAATTAATTACCAGGAAAGTCAAATCAAGTAATACACTGGGATCGGCTCCTGGGTTCAGACTCGGGCTGGCTCTGTGTCCAAAGATCCGGGTCTGGTACCAAATAACAATAACACAAAATGAAAATAAGCACAGAGAGAAATAAAAAATATGATCAAAAAATTAGGATACATATCTAGGTACGTATTCCAGGAATGGGGCGTTACAGAAAATTCCATCAGCGGAGTGACGATCTGGGCCTTCGAGTGGGAAAAATCCCAGCAATAGAGTTGGGCCTCTGAGTGGGGGAAATCTTAGCAGTAGAGTCAAGTTCATAATTGCTTTCGAGTGGGAGAAAATCCCATCAGCAGAGTTGTAACCTCGGTAAGGACATGAGCGGGGGGCTATAACCCGTCAACAGATTGAATGAGTCTACTCCCAATAGAAAAATCCCAGTAGTGCAGTGGCAACGCGGCTTGGGCCTGGCAGAGAGAAACTTCTTGGGGGTTCTTCCGCCCATTGGTTAAATCAGGGGAGTCCTAGGTTAGTATTTGTGTTTTCAAGGAGGAAAAATGTCATGTTTACACATCACTGTTACACATGCATGTATTGTTTCTATCTCTTGTGTATATGGAGGCTATTTCCTGTACTGAGGCTTAACGTACGCGCGAGGGTGTTTTCACCCTGTGTATGTACGTCGCCATAACGTCTCCGTATCTTTAGGATCGGGACATTACAAAAAATCTCATCAACGGAACATCAAATAGGAGCTCTAAGTGGGGAAATCCTTGCAGCAGAGTAGGAATTTCAAGTGGGGAAAATCCCAAAGCTGAGGATTTCGATTCCCGTAGGCTAATCGAGAAGGGTCCCGTAGGTAAATCTGTGTTATCGTCTCCAAGTGGGAGAAATCCCATCAGCAGAGCGTACATAGACAGACATTCAAGTGAGAGAAATTCCATCAGTGAAAACTGACTCCGAGCAGGGAAAATCCCAACAACGGAATGGTTCGAGTGGGGAAAATCCATTCAGTCGAACATCTAGATACAGTCCTTCGAGTAGGGAAAAATCCCGCCAGCGAAAGGACTGACTCCGAATGGGAAAAATCCCAGCAGTGGAGTGGCTCCGAGTGGGTGAAATCCCATCAACAGAACATCTAGCTTGAAAGGACTGCAATGGTTAAGAGTAGAAATATAATTTTATTCAATATTGGAATGGGTACAATGAATTGGAATACAGAAAGTGGTATAGATAGGAGTATTGCCCTGTCTCTTGGAATTATGAGATCACTTAATTGCTTTGTATTGGGTGATCAAGAGTTGTGGATGGATAGGTAGAGTGCTTAGTTGTTCAGATCTAGAGGCTACTTCGGGAGTAAGGATGTTCTCTTTGAGGAAGCCTTATTGGATGAGCTCTTTCAGGTATTTCTGAAGGGCCCAACAATGAATGATCATGTGTCCCTTAGTGGTATGATAGGAGCAATATTCTTCTGCTCTGAGAAGGGTAAAATTGTACCATATTGGTTTGGGCGCCTAACCCATGGCAGGTCCTTAATGATGTTGAAGACCTCGTTGATGGGGTGCCTCAGCAGAGTGAAGTGTCCATTGGCTTGTAAGGTCAGAGCGTATTTGTAGAGAGGATTCGGGGTGCTTGTCTCTTGAAGGTATGTTGCCCCTAATTCTGATCTTGGGCATGAGTGGGGGCTTCGTGCGGAGACTTTAACTTTCTCTGTCGTCACTATATTTTGCGCATGGTTGAAGAAAGTCTTCATTAGCTCCTCTAATTGAATGTAAGGTTAAGCTCATGATAAACCTCACTCACCCGAGTGACATTGTGCTTTGGAGGTGTTTGCATAGGGGATGGGTGACTTGCATCCCACTGATAAATGCAAGTGCAGAGACGTTCTCACCGCAGTTGGGGACCCTGGTGAGTTGTATTTGAAAGAAGCCGTTGTATGATTTTGAGGCTGTTGCTCTGCCTCATCTTGACGGAGAAGAGATAATGGTTGTTCCTCTTGTCCTCCCGACGAGAGGCCTACTGAGTAAGGAATGCTTCAATTACCTTCTAAAAGTTGTGGATGGAGAGGGGTGGCAGAGAATATAACCAATCTGAGATAACACCTTTCAAGCTAGATAAAAAGGTAAGGCATATGATCAGATCATTGCAGGAGTAGATTACAATCTTGTCTTGAAAATGCCTGATGTGATGGATAGGTCGCTTACTCTGGAGTAGTAGTCAAAGGTTGGAATCGAGAACTTCCTCGGAAACTAGAACTTCAAGTTCGGAGAGGGGAAAGTCGGAGGTTTTGGCAGCCAAAGGCGTTGGGTGGCTTTGCAGCTTGGCGTTCCTAATCCGTCTTTAGATCAACTCGTCAAGGGCTCATAGGTTAGGGGACCCACCGATTTCAGGCTCGCTTTTCATCTGCATCAGTGTCTAGTTGTTCTGAAGGGTAGTGATTTGAGCCTGAAGTTGGTTATTGAGGTTGCCTACTGCTCAGGGATGGCATTCTTGTGGTTGAGATCCGCCTACTCCCGATCGCGATCAGACCGGGCTTGTTGTTCCTTCATCTACTCTTTCCATCTCAGCGAGCATATGAATAAGCTAGTTTTCGTGTTGTTGCAATGTTGGACACTGGCGGCTGCCTCCTGAGGCGAGAAGGAGCCGATGTCCTCGAGGATATGTGTCTGATAGATGGCTAGTGGAGGACCGTGCCCCCAGTGGTGTTGATGGTCTTGTCTTTGGGCGTTGCACCATTGAGGATGATAGTTTACTTTCTTTAAGCCATCAACATTGTGGAAGAGGCTTTTTGAGAATTTTTTTAATTTTGGGAGGGAGATCTTAAGTGTAGGTACTCAAACCTCAATAAAAGCCCCAATTTGTGGTGGAGATTTTCCATCACGAGCGATCAGGATGGTCGATCACACCACAAGCGAGATTAAAAAATTGAGATTAAATGTGCGAAAATAAAACACAGCACACCAAAGGAGAGATAGATGATTTTACATTGAAACCTTTAACTGAAAAACCACGAGGAGGAACTTCACTATAATTCTCGAGTTACAAGAATTACAGTGTGGATTGGAATTGAGATTTAGCTTCTTGAATCGGGATTGGAATCTGAAGTTGAATCCTTCCAAAAATCCCCTCTATGTTGGAGGCTCTCGTCCTTTTATTTTTGACTGATCGGTTGTTCATTGAGTGTAACACCTTGTCTCCAGAATATGTATCCAGATACGTGTCCGAATTATGTGATTGTATTTTCTTCTTTTTATGGGTATTTATTTTTATTTTGTGATATTTATATTATTATTTGGTATCGGACTTAAATATTTGGACTCAGAGTCAGCCCGGGACCCGATCCCAGTGTACTACTTAATTTGATCTTTCTAGTAGTCAGACTGAAGCAGTTTCAGTTTCAAATATTAATTTTTAATATTTTAGATTTTTCATAATTTTCTAAATTATTTTACAAAATCTCCTACAATCGTTGTTGACCGACATCGTTGATCAATTCCACGATTTTTAATTTACAAATGAAGTTGAATTTTTTAAATCTAATTTACCATGTTTCTCAGTGTAATATTTTCTATTTTAGAGAATCTTTGGGGATTTTTTCTGAATTTGTTGAAAATTTATCGAATTAAATAATATTTGTGTTTCACGAATTCAAAGTTTGGCATGGGTATTTTCTTACTTCTTTTCTCTTTTTTTTCTTTTTCATTCGAGCAACTTCCACCATCCTCTACTCACTTCCAACACAAATATCTCCCTCTACTAACTCTCTCCTCCTCTGCCATCACCCACTAACTCTCTCCTCCTCTCCAAAATATCTCCCCCTCCATTCATTCTCTCTCCTCTCCCATTCCCAAAATCGGCCAACCTCTTTTTCCTCTCATTCTCTCTCTCCCATCCTCTCTTACATTCTCTCCATCACCTCCTTTTTCAACCTCCATCAACTCCACCTCCTTCTTCTCTACCAACAACCATCACCATCACTTCTATCTTCACTATCACCTCCACCTCCATCCACCAAACACTTCCATCTCCTCCATCTTTCCCTCCCTCCTCACACCAAAATCCACCATAACTCCTGCCATTTTCTCCTCCATCTTTAACCTACAACCACCACAAACTCCTCCCTCATCTCCCAACAAAAACCACCGCTTTCATTCATCACAACCACCACCTCCAACCTCTCCAACAATACTTACAACTTCATTACCTTCACCAATCACCACCCTCTCCCTCCTCCCTAGTCGGCCACCCCTCATTGCTAGGGTAGGCCACCTCCCTCCGGTGACAACTACGGCGGCCTCACCACCACCACCACCCCCATCTTCATCACCACCATTTCCTTCACCTGTAACCACCTGCAAAATCCATCATCACCAACAAACATCACCCACACCACCACCTTTTTTTTCTCCAAACTCCAGACTCCTCCACCTCCTTCACCATTACAACTATCAATATCTCCAACTTCTTCCACTACACCATTTCCACCTCCAAGCAACCACCAACAACATCACCCTCTTCCCCATCATCATCTCCATCTTACCCCAATTTCAGCACCACCACTACAATAAACTTCACCACCCAAAATCACCACCCCGCTCCACCATTATCAAATCCCTCATACCCCTCTCCTCCCTAGGGTCGGGCACCATCCGACCACCCTAGGCCGCACACGCCATCCTAGGCCAGTGGCCACCTAGGGACCGAGCCCCCATCTTCTCTCCTTGTTTCTCTTTCCTCTCTCCTCTTTATTCTTTCTCAATGTACACGTGCCTGTGGTTGTATTTCAGAGGTCCGAGGCTTTATGGTATATTCTGAGATTTTTAAGCGAGTGTTCTCGCTTCACTTATGTGTTTTCCCGCTTCGACGGGTGAATAATGTATTTTTTGGGGGATTTTGTATAATCATCGTGTCTGTGGATTTGTATCGATGATTCTGTGGATTTTTATCTGTATCTCTTTGTCAAATATTTGTAATAATGTAGATTATATTTGTATCTGTGCACGTATTTGTGCTAATGTTTATGGAGGTACTTGTACAGTCTCCGGGCTTAAAAACCTTTGGGTTTTCTAGCTTCGTTGGGAGCCTACCCATGTTGTGTGACTGTATGTTGAGCTTAGTTGCATAGTCTTGTCAGGTATGGTTTAGCTATGCTCCCGCTTTTCTCAGCCTCCGAGTTTAAACCCTCTCAATTTTACTAGCTACACCGTGTGATGCGAGCCGAGCTTAATTGTGTAGCCTTGTCAGGCACGGTTAGCTATGCACCCGCTTTGCTCAGCCTCCAGGCGTAACCGCTCTGCGGTACCACCATTCAGCCTTCAGGCTTAACTTTTGGGTTCTATATAGCTCCTCCGGTAGGCGAGCTTAGCACTCAGCACTTTTACAGCTAGCTCCATCGCGAATGGGGCTACGCCGCATGTGCTAGCTTGACATTCATATGCTGCTTCACTGCGTGTGTTGGCTTCATCGTGCGGGTTAGTTCTTAGCGCTGAACGTTGACTTTGCCTGGAGTCTAGTTTTTACCGTGTGTCCTGTCATACGACTTATCTATGCTCCACTCCCGCCTAGCCCGGCTTGCTCTCTTGCCTACTTAATAGTTTAATTAATTATTTTAATTCTGATTGTGTAACCCTCGGTTCCTAATGTACATATGTCAATACTGGTATCTGATACCTGATTCAATCATTCTGGTAGTTACATTGAGGCCATTTTAACTCAAGATATTATTTTCCAATATTTTAAGTTTTTCTAGATTTTCTGGAAATTTTTTTTGAGAATTATTGGAGAAGAATCTTAATTCGGGATAGACCAATGTCGCAGCCTGACTCTGAGATTTTTTTTATTAGCAATCAAGGATGAATTTTAGAGATCCAACTTCACAACAATATTTAGGATGATATTTCCTATTTTTGTGAGTTTTTGAGGATTTTTCTAAATCAATAAGAGTTTAATCCAATAAACTGATAATTAAATATTGATTTATATAAAAAATTCAATTAAAATAAAAATAAAATAAGAAAACTTGCATGCGAGAAACAAGTTTTGAACCCGTAACCCCCTCCCCAAATCCTCAAGGCTCCACCACTTTGCGACATTAGCGCATGGTGGAGAGATGGCACATAATTTATTTAACCTCTTTCCAACCCATCCTTTATTCTTCCAAATATAAAAAGGAAACCCCTTTAATTGTTCCAGGTTTCGAACCCACGTCCCGCATAACCTCTCTTTAAAGCATCAACTATAAGGCCAAATTGATATGTTTGAGAAAGGGTGAAACATGAATTATTTAACCAGTATATCAATTCACATGCTTCCCACTTCATCCACGTCTACGCTCTCCCTCTCTCACTTGCACCCAATTATTTCTCTCCCATGACTCTCACTCTCTCACGTACACCCTCATGTCCACATCTCTCTCTCTCACATACTTTCCCTCTCTCCTTTTATAATCTCCCACTCTCTCTTAACACCCTCTTCTCCATTGCCATGCCAACCTCTCACATCTTCCTCTCCATCGAGATCCACCATGCAGCGGAGCCCTCCCCTCCTCCATGTCATCCTCCTCCATCTCCGACGACAGCCCCCACCCATGGCTGGCCTCCTCCACCTCTGTCGAGATCTGCGTGCACCGCTGGAGCTTCCTTCCACCCCACTAGCTATGCAACACTACTGAGCTCAAGGAGTAGCAGCTCACGTACCGCAACCACAAGCCAGGCCAAACCTTTCCCGGGCTCCCTCTCCCTCCGAGCACAGCTCGCCTTGCTTACGCCAACCAGGCCATCTCCTCCTCCATGGCGCACATCACGGCAGCACTCCTTTCTTCCTTCTCGCACTTGCAAACCCAGTCCAGGCCGCCACCCCCTTGGCCCTATGAGAACAGCCCCCGCACCCATGGCCAAATATCTCCTCACACAGGGCACCCTCCTGCAGTTCGCGGTTCCTGGATCTCCTCCGCGAGGACTCTGGTGATCCTCCGTCATCCTCCGCCTTCTCCATCGATCCCTCCAGAGCTTTTCCTGATGGCCATGCCTCCCTTATTGCCATGAGTACCTCCTCTCTATGTGCCTTATTTGTGTTTGTGCATTATTTGTGTGTGTGAATGTTATTTATTTTGTGTGCATATGTTTGAGTGTGTGTGAGAGATTGTATCTCTCTACCTCTTTTTTGTGTGCATGTGACAGAGATATATTTGTGTGTTTGTGTGTGAGTGTTATTTATTTTTATGTGCATGTGATAGAGTTATATATATTTGTGTGTATTTGTGTGTGGGTCTGTGATTGTGGGTATTTGTGTGCTTGTGTGCCCTGCATGAGTGCATGTGAGTGTGTGAGAATGTGTTATATATATGGATATGTATATATGTATGAATGTGTATTGTGAACGTGTGTGTATTTCATGTGTGTATGTACCGTGGGTGTGTACATGTGTGATTGTGTTAATTCCCCCTTCTCTGTGTATGGTTGCGTGTTACAATGATTACGAACTCGTTCTGCGATCCGAACTCGGTAACGGGAGATTCAGATTGTGCTCATTGTGGACCCGATACGCTGGCGATTCAAAAATCGGCCCATGAGATGATTCAGAGATCCGTACTTGTTCGTGTAGTGCAGACCTGACGGCGATTTGAAGCCGAAACCGCGTCATTTCATGCAAGTGTACACGATTCCTTCTTCTTGATTTTTTTTGTTGAATTTAATATTATCTGTTAACTATTAATTTCTCTATGTCATCGTATTCCTGATTATCGTTAACGTTTTGTGATCACGTTTACATCACCAGCAAGTCCTTGCTCCTATTACACAGTTAATCATTATTTGTTGATTCCTTGTCGATTTCATCTTGTGATAGTGTTGCTTTGTCTTACATATCAATTTTGCATCTCGTTACTCTTCATGCGTGCATCCAACTAAAATTGACATGATTTTGCTTGTATATGATAGATCCTGACAAGTAAACTTATATCCATTGTGACTAAACTTTATGACCTGGATTGCTCGAGGATAATTGAATAATCAGATGTAATGACTACGTTGATCGTTTAAGATTTTCAAAAATTATTGTGATTCTGATATTACAAGAAATTAATTGAGGAAATCGATCAAAATATCTTGTGATAAATTATTGAGGATATTTTATTGGAGTATAATACTTATGATCATGACAAGTTTACTATGACCATTGGATTACATTTAGGTGACACTGATATTACTTGCACTACTTTGCATTTGTCACTTGGTATTGCCACCATTTACATTATCCCATGATCTTGATGCACATTATATTCAATATCCGACAATGATGTTCTTGATACTGATTCCTGATCCTGTTACACTGAGTCACACACTATCTTGCACTTGCATTGATTAATGAAATTAACCAAGTCGGGGTTACTGGGGGAGACTGGTAGCAGGGAAAATCAGGGAGGTATACTTGGAAGGGCGACCCTCGTGGGTTTGGATGTCACACGTGAGTTTGTGTTCTTGTGATTTATGCACACACCTGTATTATATGTTACATGATACCTAAGTACAGTGAATTGTCTCTATGCTATCAAGATCACTAACGCACCACTTGTTTGATATGCAATTGTCCTGTGGGATGGGGCACAAGATGGTTGCATTCGTATAAGATTAATAAAATGTTAAACATATGCACTTGTATCATATCCTGCATATCTTGATTACATGATATTCCAGGACTAACCATGTTATTTTAACTTGTGATCTCATGTACTTGTGATGTTGTGATTATGTTACACGATAGTTACTCGTCCAGGACATCTCATGCTCATTATATACATGTCACACCATACATGCAGGGTCTTCTCATACATGATCTATCGTCCTGATTATTCCTGTTATTATTATTACTTTCAATTCTTGATACTGCCAAACATATTATTCTTATTATTTTAATGCCTACTTGTATTGTTACTACATTTTCATATTCTGTCTTTTACTATTTTTTCCCCTTCGTATACTCTTGCTGGTCCGGTTTGACGAACCTTTATTATTTTTCAGTATCTAGATCAGAAAGTCGATAGAGAATTGATCGTAGAACGTATTCTGGTTCAGTCATTCTCCGGTGAGTTCAGTTTTTCTTGACTTGTCTTATTCAGATATGGTGATGATATTGTTTATGATTCAATATTCTATATATGTGCTTTTATCTCTGTGCTTGGTTGTATATGCATATATGTGTGTTAGCATGCTCGTTATTGACAGCCTAAGGTACTCATGGAAGAGATTTTCCTCTTCGTGAGTATCTGTTGGCCATCATCACGTACCCATACTCCGTATTTGAGAAGCGGGGCATGACAGGTTGTGAAGAGTTTGAACTTTATTTAAACAGTTTTTCTAAAACTATATTATTTTTGGTGCTTGTATCATTTTTCTACGTTTGCACTGCTTTTCTGTATCATATCATTCAACCGATTTAACATCTGACATATGAATTACCATACACCTGCTATGTTAATCACATGACTCATGATTATCACATTAATAAATATAATAACTGATATCCAGCTACACTCTGGCTGCTCCTGCACTTCTGGTACTCCTGTACCATGCTCCTGTTCATTCCTGTATATTGATAATTATATAAAATCAATAATAAAAAAGACAACTAACATCGGGTAGGGGAAACTAATAGACTTCAAATTATGAGTGTTTACACTGGCATTAGGTATGTTGTGTAACTAAAACTTCGGTTCTATTTGTGGGCCTGCAGGTGTTCCGCGGGGTGTACTGGCACCCTGATTACTACTCTTTCCTTTTGTATATAAATAAGGCCCTTCCCCTTCCAACGCCTCGCGGTAGCTTCCGTATCAGCAACAGAACATCCTGGGCCGTTATCTTGGGTTTGCATAAGATCCATTGTAAACATAACTCGTTGGTTTCCTCATCATTTTTCAATAACAACCTTGGCTTACTCATATGTGGACGTATGTGTGCTGGGACGCTAGTATATATACATAGACATATGGGTAGGACGAGTAATAATAATAATAAAATAATAGCATTAGTAATACAATGATTTGTTTGTGTTTTTATCGGTTTTATGTTGTTTCTTAGTTTAGAAAGCAACTCAGGTTGTATACATTCAGATGATGGTGACATAAGGTATAAGCGGGGTGTGTGTGTGTGTGTGTATGTGTGTGTGTGTGTGTATGAGAGTTTTCTTATTTGGATTATTCCCTCGACGTACTAATCTCATGAAGCTGCTATCTGAGTTTATACAACTACTTTTGCCCACACTTACATATGTGTATTCTTTAAGACTCATTGGATGCTTGTGTGTGTATACTCACGTCACGATTTTCGAGATATGCTCTTACGATTCAGATTTCTCGTTACATGTGTGTTTGCTTGTGCACGCCACTTGGCATTCATTTTATCACTCGTTGGATAGCTTTCTGACTCCACTGGACCTGCATTTTCAGATCTCGGAGCTTGGACCATGGACTTTCCTGTCATTGATCGGATTTGCGCAATGATAGCGTTGTGGACCTGCCGTAACTCTTTCCTTTCCTGCCTCCTTTTGACCGGCTCTCGAGATTTCTTCTTGCTGTTCGTGAGCATCTTTTGTACTAGTCAGACTTGTATATCTCTTTGTAAATTATACTTTGCGCCTCTAGGTGATTAATATACCTGTAATATTATATCACGTCTGGTGATAACTTTGTAATTGTACTCTTTTGTTGGAATGTATAATATTGCGTACTTTCGTACTCTGATTCCTTCATGTACTGATGCTTATATGTGAGGGTATTTCACATTGCATATGTAAGTCACAGTTAAATCACCCGCAAGATTGGGGCATTACATAGAGGTAGGTGAGTGGGGCGAGATCTTCGCAACTTCACGATTTGCACATTGTAGCAATCGCAATCAGTGGCACTTGTTGTCAGATTGCATGCATAGAAATCTACCTCTGTCCATAACTACCCGCGCTGAGTGATGTTACACATCGGGGTTGTTTGGATTCAAGGGATTGGGTGGGAAGTGTCTTTTCCCATTTCCGCTGTTCATCCAAACACCAGAAAAGGAAAGTTCTTTTCCTTTTCTCTTTTCTCTTTTATTCAACCATTTCCTCACTTTCAGATTGCTACAGTTAATTTTGTGGTCATGTAAATCTCATTTGTAATAAGTTTTAGCACAAAATACTTAATTTTTTGCTCATGTAAATTTTACTTGCATTCTAATTACAGTTCAATTTTTATTTTTCTTAATTAATTTTTATTTTAATATTATTTTGCGATCAACTTTGTGGTCAATTTTTTCACTTTCACTTCCACATTACCATCCAAACACTGGAAAAGACATAACATTTTTCAAACCACACTTTACAACAACATCCAAACATTAAAAACTTACTAGCTAATTCTCAAGTTCCAAAGGGAATTATTACCACTTCCTTACTTCTTCACTTCCTCACTTCCACCCTTAACCAAACAGGCCCATCATGAACGTGGAGGAGGATTATGTTGTGTAACTGACAACGGAGATCGGGAATGATCAAATCATTGGAACTCAAATGGAGGGTTTTTGAAGTTTCTAGGACAAAGAGAGATCCGGGACGTCCGAGTGACAAAGTTTTCCCACTCCTCCTTCTTTCTACTCGAGACCCTCCTCTCTTCTACGCCGCACAGTTACACCGCAAGCAGTAATCTAGTATTATACACACAAAAGATTCCATATAAAGCTGCACACATCTGCATGGACTTGGGAGCTTCGTATGATGATGGATCATGAATGCAAAGAACATGCTTGCATAGATGGCAAAATTGTAATAAACAGCGACCGCATGGGCCCTTTACTAACGAGTCTCTGTCGGCTCTCCGTGGGTCGGCGTCGCATCTCGTCGTTCTTCTATATATACCCATCCCTCAACACCCCCAAACTTCCGAGAATTTCCTCCCCATTATTCTCCGCCCTGGTGGGCTCTCATTGATCAATCAAAATCCGTCACCAAAGAATTCTCTGCCCTTTCGCAAACCCTAGAATTATTTCATATCGAATCAAATCGAATCAAAATCGAATCGAATCATCTCTATCTGCCTATCTATCAATGGCGCAAGAAATCAGAGAACCCCAACAAACCCTAGAAAGCACCACCGACTGCCGCGCCAGCGATTCGTTGCAGGCCGAATCCGCCACCGGCCCCTCCCTCTCTCACAGCGTCTCCTTCAGCCGCCTCAACGCCCGCGCTCCCGAGTTCGTGCCGCGGCCGCCACAGGCGGCGAATCACGGGCCCGATCGGGTCAAGATCCACCACCATCCTCACTACCATCACCCGCATCACCACCAGCAGCCAGTTGTGCACGTGGTTTACCATCATCCTCCGCGCGCGCCGTCGCCTTCGGTGAGTCCGCAGTTTGTTGTTCCATCGGCGAGCCATGGGATGTACCATCACCATGAGTGCTTTGGGGGTGGAATTGGGGAGCATGAAGCGGATCTGGATCAAGCTCCGGCACCTCCGCCGGCGAGAGATGGATTGTCGGAAGATGTTATTCAGAAGATCACGAAACAGGTCTGTGTTGTCTTTCTGTGTTTGCTTCTTTGATTTGTTTATGGTGAATCGTTCGTATGTGATTATCTTTCATACATTATCTTCTGATTGAGCCCTGTAGTTGAGTCACTGTGAGTTATAAATCCACTGAGATAGTGCTTTAATTAGGAAGTAAGTTTGACTTTTGTAACTACTATTAGATGCTACTTCGAGAGATTATATGATGGGTTATGGCTTCCTTGATCCTTTCAGTTTTCTATGTGAATTTCTCTTTTTATTGTTTTTCTTAGGTCTGTAATGTAGAGAAGGACACTTTTAGACGTGGTCTAAAAAGATGAATATAAACAATTGATGGACCGTGAAGAGATTTTCTTCAAATTTAGTTTGATAAGCTGACCCCATACTGTGCTCAAGCGGAATAGTTGTGTTTTATATTCTATTCACAGTAGTCATTAAGACATTCATAAACATTAGAGAAACAGTGGCACTGGAAAACACCAATGTGTTATGAACGTGCTAAAGTAGGTTAAAAATGAACTTTTTCAGTAGGCCCACATAATCTCTCTCACTTAACTAGTCCTCTTCTTCCTTGGTCATTTTCTGCCTTGCTAATCGTTGGTCTTGGCAGCTAACTGGTCCAAGGACACACAATGCACATAGAAGCATAAATAAGAGTGTTGCAAATCCAGTTTTATTGATATTAATGTGGAAAGAGTGATATCGGATGGTTATGTGCATATGTACAAATAGACATCTTTAGCTTGTTTTTATTCAAGGCTATAGAGTATCGTTAAAACATCATGGAGGGGCCATCTGCACTTTTGAGAGGGGGGAGGGGGGACCAAGGGGGTGGGTACTTGTTTCTGGTGATATTTTTGGAACTTTTGATTAGAGATTTTAATTTGTTTGTGAATGATATTAAAAAGTTCGTAATTTTTTCTTCTCTCTTTCTAGCCAATGTAAGTCCATGCCTACATTTACTTACCATTAATTGTTAGTGCTGATAAATGATCTTTCAATCGCATAGATGGTGAAAGGACTTAAAGAGATTGAGATGTAGATGAAATGTTACTTACAACATGTTTTGTGTGAAGATAATGAATGATCGTAGTTAATTCTTTAAAAGAAGTTTTTGATATAAATATATTTTTAATATTTGATAGTGTAATGACAAATTAGCTGCCTTTGAAACTTTTGTAAGGAGTGGTCTCTTGCAGCAAGCAAGGAAGTTTTTGTATGTCTATTATTATTGCCCCTTCTTGCAATAAATGCAAAACTAAAGAGAATCAATTTGCATTAGATTTATGGGTTGTTTGTTTCGCGTAAAAGGCTGTAAAAGGCCGTAATTCGTAAATGACTTACAAAACAATTACAACTACGGTGTTTGTTTGGACCGTAATTCGTAAAAGACTCATGCAACTCAATTACCACTCACTTACAACCCATTTACAGTTAATTTTGTGATCATGCAAATTTGTATTATTTTTTATATTAATATTAATTTTTTAATATTTAGTATTTTTAGTATTTATTTGTAATATTTAAAATTTTAAATCACCAGATCGTTAATTTTGTGGTCAACTTTTTCACTTATGACTTACACATTACGACAACCAAAAACCGTAAAGCAAAGTACACTTTCCTACTTACAACTTTTCATTACCAATCAAATACCGTAAAACTTACATGCATGTAACTCATTTACAACCGTAAAAGTTTACCAATTACGACTTACGAATTACGGCCAATTACGACAACCAAATATACCCTTATTGTATTACATGGAGAAGGAATAGTAGTTGATGAAGTTTAGTTTATCTTGCATCACGATAAATATGATTTAGGATACAATGTTTGGGGGGGAGAGATTTAATATTTTGTTGGACCATTAATCATTATGTTTTGTTTTTTCCCTGGGGGTTGGGGTTGGGGGGGTGTTTGGAGGTGGGGTGAGGGATTGGACTTGTTTAATGAACTTTTCTATTTCCACTTTCAATTTCTCAATTTGACGGGACATGATAGATCTATCGTGCAAATCCTTTTTTTGGATATCACATGTATAACTATTGTTTGAGGACTAATAGTGTAAAGATATTAACTATACTAAGTTAGTACGGATGTGCTGGTGTTTGAAATAAAAAGAGATATAATTAGGATATAAACCATACAATATTAATAAATAGAAAGGTTGCATACATCAGTTTATTTTGAAACTCGTCATTTCTTAGTGGAGAATTAGAACATTGATTGCAGCTATCCTGTTGTCATATGGAGAACTGAAAGCGGGGAGTGCTATATTGAGCGTGATGATTCTTTGAGCTTGGAGGTTGGAGTCTGTTGACGCATGATTTTGCGACTTGTTGACCCCCATGGGATGTGATCATATTGCTACGTTGGTAACCAAGATTTTGGGAAAGTAGTATTTAGAGACACTAGTCTAATTGGTGTAATGTTTTTAATGCTAAGTGCTCCCTAATAGATTTCCCAATTTAGTGGCCAAAGGAACACAAATCCAAGTCACTTTTTTCATCATGATGTTGCAACAAACGTGCATACACACCCCGTCTTGTGCGCACACGGCCCGAATGTGTGTGAGAGAGATAATGTTTTCATTTTCATTGGTAATGTGCTGGATGATGTTGCAACAAATGTGCATACAAATCCCGTTTTGTGTGTACACGTCCTGAATGTGTGTGAGAGAGATGTTTTTATTTTCACTTGGTAACGTGCAGTATCCAGCTTACTAGCGTGCGTCAGGCAGACGCCCTTAAGTTTACATTAATGATAATAATGCCAATTTATGATCATATAACATCAAATGATTAATTAGGAAATTTATCTAGCCAATTAAACATGCAGTGCATGTTAATGAAAGAAATTGTTGTCATAGGTATCCACTACCAGCGAGATAACCAACTGTACATGACAAGTAAGATGTACTATATATTATTGATATAATGTTTCATATAATAGATGCCAAACTGTTATTTCTTAAAAGATTAGAAGTGAAATATAATAGTTTTATGTGTACCTTTTTACCAAAGAAATTTTATGAGTATCTGACAAATGGGAAACTTACCATTTAATGCTGAATGTCAATTGTGTTAATGAAAAAAGCGCTTAAGGTTGCTGGAGACCTAAGACCAGCTGATAATTGAATAGAGACAGGATTCAAAAATCTTTCCCCTTTATGAGATTCATAAAATTTTAATTGAAATCTACTTGATTTGGAAGCTCAATTTCAATTCTCGGAATACGGGCATAGGAGAAATTAAATAGTTTGCTTAGTAGGCTTGTCTCTAGGTGGTATTAAGGTGTCGTCTGAATTTAAACCTATAGTTGATGCTTTTGAAGAGCTTGAAGAAGCTGTTTGGTAGATGGAAACTATTATTATTATGTGCCGTGAATAAACTAGTGTAAAGATAGTGGTTTGACAGGGAACTTTTGCTGGTGCTCTACATAGCAACTGGTATCTTGGGGGTTTGGGAAGGTTATTATGCAAAGCTGTGGAAACTATTTGATGTTTGTAGATTTTTGGTTGTGACGTGTTAGATTGCAAGTTAAGTTGAAGTTTTATTGTTCACCTTCAAGAATCATATGCGAACTAAAACATGTTAAGTTTTGTCGTATTTCTTAGGGTATGATATTATGATATGACAAGCGTTTTCTTTAGTAAAGGCCTCATTACTCGAGCGTTAATTGATTTGTGCAAACTGTCGGCGATTCTGTTGGGGGTATGAATACTTGTGCTACTTATGGTCTTGAAGATTTTCTGTGAAGATCTCCTATCTCTTCTCACTTTTGATGGTTCTTTTTGATTTTATAGTATTAGACCGATCCGGGACTTTGATGCAACACTAACTAGAATCTTAGTTCTTTTGTTTCAGATTTGTTGATTTGCAGGTTTAGGTTTTGTAAAGTAGGATTTTGAGCTGATTCTGTGTAGATTCAAGATGTGGCTGTTGTGTGAAGAATTACTGATTGAAATAAGATCGTTTGAAACTGAAATATCTGATTCAACTGCAAAAATGGATAGGCTACAACAGAAATTTGGGTAACAGATTCTGAGTTATGGGCTGTTTGTACAATGAATGAGAGATAAAAACATGGCTATATTAGTTAGGATTTTGATAGAAGACTAGGATATGGGGTTCAGATTCATGTTGTGGCTGTATGGTGCAGGAAACAATTGGTTGAAGGCAAAAAGGCAAGGCTCTAGGGGTTTCAGCCAATGGTGTTTTATGGTTTTTTTTTTTTTTTTTTTTTGGGTGATGGTTTGGAGAGAATGGTGTAGGGAGCGTTGACTAAAGTTTTGGGCTTAAACGGAGGGCTCCACTTTACCAAAGAGAGGGATTTCCGAAGTGAAGTCAGACCTTATGTATGTGGTATTCAACATATATATTATTATTAAAAAGGGTAGGCATCTGAATAGGAACAGTTCATTGTGGAAGAAAGGAATACGTCGACCTTATGTGGATTTCCAAAGTGAAGAGCATTGATTAGTTCATTAATAGTAATTATTCAAGGGGTTTATGGTAAGGAAAGGCTGTCCATCCTTAAAAATTTAGCGCCTATGGGTTGTCCTGTCCTGTAGATTGAATACTGGCGGACTGTATTTCCATATTGAGCTTGAGCATAATATGGATTAGGATCTGTATCATAATTGATGTATATTTGAAGCCAGATCCATATCACTAGCCTATGCACCATAACTTCCATTATTTCATTATTATTTTATATTATTATACGAGAAAATCTGCATGCAATATTAGCCAAGCATATTCCATATGTAATTTGGTCTAAATGGGCAATTTATATTAAAGACTTGGTAGGTAGCCACTGGTATTAATTTTCTGAGTAATATCAACCTAATTTATTGATTGTAGCTGAATTTAGCTGAATTTGATTGTGGGTATACCCTAAATTGGAGGACAGTAGGCGGTGAATAATCTGTGTAGACTGGATGGGTAGATGCAATTCTTAATTTTTTTTTTTAAATTAATTAAGAAAACAGTTAACTGCATAAGAGGGGATGCATGTACTGGAGGAGGAATGATTTTGGAGTCATATCTTGACTTGCATTACATAGTCATTGGTCAAACAGGTTAACTTTATATATTGGTTTCGTCGCAAGGCATGTCTTTCCCATTGTTAACTTCAGATTTTGGTGGAGGCAGACACTAGGTTGATTGCCGGGGAAAAATATTGGCAACTCTTTTGGTGAGTGTGTCTTCAGTTTGAGTTTTGCTCCATCAATGAGCTAACTGTGATGGGAAAACTTGGATGAGGATGACAATGATGTGTTAACTATAGCACATGTTCCAGTGGATAACTTCCCTCAAATTTGAGCTTAAACATATAGTATTTGTTTATCTACGAGCGTTGTCCATTCCCTTGGATGTTATTGTATACTTTAACAGTCTGTTTCTTTGTAGTAACTTCAATAAACATATTGAGCTTTTATGATATGCAACTGCATTGCGGAGCATTCTTACATGCCAGTTCGATGTAACTTCTATTGATGTTAGCTTAAGAAAAATATGTTCTTTTTTAGGAAGAAAACCCAATCATCAATTTGATATGTTTGGTTACAAAATAGTTGCTGTATGTGTGTTTTTGTATTCATGGTAGTTTACTTGTGTAGATTCCTATTCTACCGAAGACGCTTAAGACGGTGGTTTAATGGCTTGCATGCTACACCTTTTGAAGTATTTCTGTAAAGTTCTGTACATTCCATTGTTTGATTATATTTAGTCATTATTCCAAAACCAAAATGTAGCTTAGCTTGGGCAGTTGGATGGCAAGCTTAGGTTCTTATAGGTCGCTATCTGCTTGAGTAAACAAAAATTATGGTATTGTTGGAATGCTGTTTCCTCATGTTTTAATAAAATTCTTTTTTATTTCTTTTAGCATAATATTATTATTGCTTGCTTGATATATATTGTCAACTATGAAACTTTGGAGCCCCCACCCACCTAGTGGTGTTACTTAAAGCAGTTATTCTTGAAGGTGAAAATCAACTCCAAGTAAATTTCTTGTTCTGTGATTTAGAGTTTTTTGTTTGTTAACTTGGTGATGAGTTCCTTCACATGCACAACAACATAAGGACATTTCTTGTAGATCACAATTTTTTTCCTGAGAAATATGGTTGAGCTGTGCATCTAAACCATTGTAGGGTTTGTTGCATTTATAATCATTTTCTTTGTTCTAACCATCCTGATCATGATATATGATCAAAATGAAGTGATACGTGAAACACAACTCCTTATTTAGAATGTTGCATTAAAGGTTTGGCAAACGTTACATGTGGTTATCAATCTTAGATTGACTGTTTGAATTTTCATGCCAATTTGTGGCGCGAAAACTATGGGTAAGAAGGGGCTTGCCATATAACCTAATTTCCCAATTTGCAGGCAAGAACATACACAAGTACAAGTGATTTAAAAGTGAGAAAAAGAAGTTGGAGGAGCCAACTAAGCTTCTGCTGTCTAGGCAGTTGCTGAGTGACTGGGCTTGATCAGGTGTCTTCGGTTAGCTCATTTCTACCTTCTAGATAACCACAACCCAACGCTTTCAACTAAAATATGAATGTATAGATATTAGGGCTAGTTTAGAGAGACTTAAATAACAATTCACTAAAGACCAGAACATATCAAACTACCGATTAACAATAAGATGTGATTCTCACACAATTGGACAAGGAAGAATGAAAGAGAAAAGAAGAGGAGGAAAGAAGAAAGAAATATGAATATTTAATGGGGATGAATTAGGAAAACCTTATTAAATTGTTGTGGACGTGGTCTGTTGGCATTGGTGGTGGGACGGCATCCCGCGCTGGAGGATCCAGGTCATCTGATTCCACGCCGTTAGGGTTGATTGCTTGGGTTACTAAATAGGAAGGGAATAATTGTTTGGTTAGAGACGAGAATGATTATGATGTCGGGTTTAATTTTCACCCTGTTTGTACTCATGCACTTCTTTTAAGAGTATATGGCGTGCAATTAACAAAAAATAAGGTAAAAAAATGAGAACCACCTGCTTAAGCGGAGCAGCGAGTTCTGTGTCTCTGCTGTGGATCACCTATGGCACTTCAAGTTCATTTTACCAAGCTACACCTCTCCAACTTTATGCTAGATTGATAAAAGAAACCCCAGGGAGGGAGAATGTTGAAGTTGGCTATACAGAATTACCTCTGTAAGTCATGATATAACAACACAACCAATCCAACCCGCCTGCCTGTAAACTCATCCTTTTTCAGGAGGATTTTTGAGTAGTTACTCCTTTGCATGAGCATAACCAGAGAGAGATCTAAACTTCTACTTGGCTAGATGGCAAGCTCGTCTTCTCGGTCTACACGTCTGTATCATGAATTTGGCCATGATTTTAGTTATATATATAAGGGCAATTTTTCAAAAAAACTCTTAACCTAAAAATAATTCCAAAAATCGACCTCAACCAATTTTTTCTCCAGAAATCGATCTCTGACAGGCCACGTCAGCACCACATAAGTTCTAACCGCTAGCATGGCACTGGCACTGACTGGGAGCTTCTTTGGTTCGACCGGAGTTGACAACTCCAATCAACCTAATAATTTTTATGCCTTTTTTTGGTCGATCGTGGTTGCCAACCCCGGCCGTCCAATATTTTTTATTTGAATTATTGGCTTGGCTGGGGTTGCCAACCCCGGCTAAGCCAATTTTTTTTTAATTTCTGGCCAAGCTGGATGCCAGACTTGGCAATTTAGGCAATTTTTTGGATTGCCCAAGTCTGGCTTGGCTGGGTTGTCAATCCCGATCGAGCCAGACTTGGGTAATCCAGAAAATTACCCAAGTTTGGCTTGGCCAGGGTTGGCACCCCCGGTCGATCTAGAAAGCGGCAATCCAGAGCCTCCCAAGCTGCATAAAGCAATATCACCAATAGCACAGAAATATTCAACCTGTATACATTCAGAAATATTCAACCTGTATACATCGATATTACTTGGTCTAGAGCCTCCTAAGCTGTATAAAGCAATATCACCACTATCACAGAAATGTTCAACCTGTATAAATTAAGAAATATTCAACCTGTATACACCGATATTACTTGTATACTGTATCACAAATATCGTAACCTATATAAATATCAAAATATCATAAAAAATTAAACAATTATCACAATTACACAACAATATCACAGTATCACAATCCGTATCACAAATATAGCTATATCACAAAATAATACATATTATATCCAAACATCTCAAAAGTTCATATCATATCCATAAAAAACATTCATAAATCATATCCAAATATTTTAAAATTTCATTAAATTTTTTAAAATATCCAAATTCAAGTATCAATAAGGAAAATATTGCAAACAAGCTAATGCATGTGGTACTCGTCCTCGCCCATGCCCAAGTGCAGGGGCAGCTTGGGATGGTCATGCCTCCGCAGCTCCTCGACACCATTGAGAAGGCCCTGGCTCGTCTGCGCATGAAGGGCTGAGAAGGTCGCAGGCGTCAGATATAATGATGTTGAGTCAACACACCTGAAGGGCGTGCAAATTGGCCTCGCCCTGGCACCTCCCTCATGAAAGCGAGAGTCCTATGGAGTATCGAGACCCTCTCACTCTCGTTCAGCAAAGCCGCCTCCACCATCTCCATCTTACACACAAATTTATCAACCTATATCATAAATTTTAACATTATAATATCAACATACCACAAGTTTAAAGAGAGTAAGGATTGTGTTGAGATATTACCGTTGCTCATGTACAATAGCAGGCTGGTATCTATCCGGCACAACAACACGTAGAATAATCTAGTGATGAGTGATCCCTCAATACCATCTCATGTAGTTTGAGAGTACTGTGAGGGGATATCTCTGGTCTTGAACCTCATTGGCTTGCTCATCCCATCGGCCGATGTAAGCACTGAGCTACTGCCTCCAATCACACGCCTGCTTGCTAGCGGGGGTTATCCGAGTCACCTGCTCAACGACATCAGGAATATGTTGCGTAAGCCCGAACTGACGGAAGACTTGATCCGGAAAATGCATCTCCACAATCTCGAAGCAGATTAGTGGAGTCCTTGCACATCATATCTAAGAGCCTTCTGTACATGCTTGATTTTGTGTAAAATCAGGATGAAAATCAGTACTGTGAGGGGATACATACTTTGTACTTGCTAAGAAAATGAAAACCAGGATGTTTATATGGAGACCTGGTTTGTCTAAAACTTAGTACATGTGATTCCTATTAATACATGGAATTCTCTTAAAATTAAAAAAATTGTGTTAAAAAATTGTGTTAAAAAGTCATTAAATCAGCAATTAAATCTTCAGCACAATTGTGTTAATAGCATATGACAAAATTTACTGTGGATGTAAAGTGCATTCTTTAATAGAGAGCGATAGAGTGGCGGTGTCAGGCGCAACCTTAGAGAGAGGAGAGATAGAGAGAGGAGAGAGAATATGGAGGCATACCGATGGCGCAATGATCTCGGGGCAACGACGTTCGGGTTGTGGTCTAGGGTGGAGAAATAGGGTGTGAGAGTTTGGGGATGAGATCGGGTGTGAGTTTGGGTGGTGGTTTTATAGACATTAGTCCCACGTCTAGGACTCTAGATAACCACCTGCCTCCCAAAAAAAAAATGCCAAGTTCGGCTAGACTGGGGTTGGCAACCCTAGTCGAGCCAGGCATGCAATCCAGACTTGGGCAAGACTTGGGCAAAATTGCACTAGTCTGGCTTGGACAGGGTTGCCAACTCCGGCCAAGCCAAAATTTTAAATTTTTATCACTATGATGTGGCCAGGGGTTGGCAACCTCGGCCAAGCCAGAAATTCATAAAAAAAAATCAAATTTGGCTTCGCCAGAGTTGGTAACCCCAGCCAAGCAAATAATTAAAAAAAATATTAGACGACCGAGGTTGGCAACCTCGGCCAAGCCAGAAATTCATAAAAAAAAACAAATTTGGCTTGGCCAGGGTTGGTAACCCCGGCCAAGCAAATAATTAAAAAAAATATTAGACGACCGAGGTTGGCAACCCCGCCAATCCCGCTCGCCCAATAAAGGCATAAACGATTTATTGGTTCAACCGGGTTTACCAACCTCGGTCGAACCCAAAAAAAAAGCCACTTGTCAACTCCAGCGCCACATGGCGGCCAAAACTGACGTGGCGCCGATGTGTCACTGACGTGTGCTATCAGATGTTGATTTTTGAAAATATTTTGGGAGAGGTTGTTTTTTGGAATTATTTTTAAATTAAGGGTTTTTTTTTTTTTTTGAAAATTGCCCTTCATATAATTGATTGAAGTAAATGTAGCAAACAATATTGTGTATTTTTTGAGTGTTATGGGCGTTGAATGTCCATATTTATTATACTTTTTAAGTAACAATGAAAGCACCTACTTCACGTTGATTCATCTTTCTGTCTTATTTTCACCTGTCCATTTTTTGACTTTGGTTTTGTTTTACGCTTCAACATTTCTTACTTCCCAAGTGACATCTATCTGCCTACTCTCTGTTTCTCATCTTTTTTTTCTATTTTTAATTCTCCTTATTCATTTTCATTCCTTATAATCCATCTTGTTGTTTCCTTCACTCTGATCGTTTAGCGCCGAGCATTTCATCTAGGGAGCTTGATAACTTTTGTTCATTTGCGAATTCATAGTATGTAATACAACCCTGATGCATAGATAACTGAAGTTGCCTTGAAACTGATGCTAGATGAGGCGAGCTTTCATTTTATGTTTATTGCTGCATTCTGCATTTTGTCCTTTCCTTTGCTTTTGTCTTACTCTCACTCATTTACTTACTTTCAGGCGAAAACCAATTTCCTTCTCTCTATATTTTCTCGTCTTACATTTGTACTTTTCCTATTCATTTTACGTCCTTATTCCTCTTATTTTTCTTTTGCTCTTATTTCTTTAGTACCTAGCAGATCATCTAAATATAACCATGTTCATTTGTGATTTTATGCTATGTAATACAGCTTTGGTGTTTATGGCCTAGATAACCTTCTCCATTAAACTTGGCATGACTTGGATCCTAGCTAGACATTTTAAGATTTTGATTTTGTACTTTTATTGGTGCATTCCACATTTATTACCAATCCAGCTGCTTTCTTTAGTTAGGGACCGGTGGATATTTTATTTTTAAGAAATGAATAGTTTTGTATGTTAATATTTCTCATACTGAACTTATATTGTTTACTGCAGACATAACTTGCAGCTGCGCTTCTTGATTAGTGAACTGTTACCACTCATTTTAATTTTGCGAATGAAACTTGATTAATGTTTTTTAGAAATGATTTCTCAATACCTGAAAGTGACTGTTTGAGATAAATAAAGCCGGCATCCACCATTTATTTGTTCCTAGATCACTCATTGAGGACTGCCTCAAGTCAAAAAGTACACAACTTTAAGGGTGCTTCAGGCATGCTGTGAGATTGTAGAGACTATTAGAGAAGTCTAAATTTTTTGATCTGTTGGCTCAGGCCATTTTTTATTAGTGTATAATTTAGATAAACTGTGTCATCTTGGATCCTTCCGTCTTTGTTGATTTTTTGCTAGTTAATCTCATCCTCACCTTGCGTTGTTGTGTTTGCTTTCCTTAAAGTTTTTTCATTTTCAATGACAGGTGGAGTACTACTTTAGTGATGCAAATTTGGCTACGACTGAACACCTGATGAGGTTCATCACCAAAGATCCAGAGGGATTCGGTAATATATTATCTTATATTATTTGCTGATATGGCTTTACGAATGTTACTGTGTTTTCAGTTGTGAAAATTGGCTTATTTTTTTAAATTTAATGTGGGAATGTTTTCAATTCATGCTTTTTGTATCATACTTGCTACGTTACCGTTATCTTTAGGTGTCTATAACAGTACATACTCTTCTTTGAAAGAATCTCAGAAAAGTAAATGCCTAACATTGTGCTTCGAATATGAGTTGTTGACAGAATGATATTATCTTTTTGTAGTTTCCAAAATAAAAGGCCATTGTCATGGTGAATGTAAGGGTAAAGTGTGTGATATGAGATGCCTGTGTGTGTGTGTGTGTGTGTGTGTGTGTGTGTGTGTGTGTGTGTGTGTCATTCTATGGTGCATTGATAGGCATTTTCTTTAATCAACGCTCTTTCCTCCTTCAAGCATCAGCTAGAAGTTTTCATCATTGTTGAAAAGGGACCAAGAAGTTCCTGAAGCTCTGTTCCACACAATAACACATCAGTCTTCAAGGGAATCTTGGCTATTGATTAGATTTTATAAACATTAAGTATTATGTACTAATGGAGGTGTTAAATATTTCACAGGCCAAAATATTCTGAAGTCCTTTGTTTGGTTTCAGAAATTAGATTAGATAATCGATCTGTTTCTTTTCTTGTTCTTAGGTGCATAACAAATAAATAATGTTGCTCTAATATGACAGAAAATTCTACCCCAAGACTCCCAATGGGGAAATCAAGCAATGCTATTTGGAACCGTCAACTTGAGTTTCATTTTATTTTAGAACTTTTCAAGTATTTTATACATATAAGTGATGATTCAACAAACAAATTTAAAAAATGAAATACGAGGATAATGTTTGGTGTTTTTTTTTTTGGTGTGCGTGCGCTTGGGGGGGGGGATCACAGGAATTTTGTTGCCTCTTCTTTTGGGCGTGCAACATGTGTGAAGGTTATTAGCATAAGAAAGCAAATTTAAAAATGAACTATGAGGATAATGTTTGTTTTTTTTTTGTTGTGCGCGCGCGCGTGCGCCGGGGGGGGATCACTGGAATGTTGTTGCATCTTCTTTTGGGCGTGCAACATGTGTAAAGGTTATTAGCATAAGAGAGCAAATGATTCATGAGGATGAGCAGTAGTCTGTGGGGTTATGATATTAGACTATGACACTGAAACATCATGTGGTCTTCATTCCATGTGTAATTGAAGATGAATTGCAACTTTTTTCTTAATTATGTATAACAACCCTTTCTACATGTTCTTGCTTCTTCAGGTTTAAGTTAGGAGAGGAAAGCTGTAGTGAACTGCATAAACTGTTTCCCTGCCCACACAGCGCCTTTAACGTGCATTTAACTATTCATTTTAATTATCCCAGTTGTTTTTTATACACAAGATGATTCATGGGGATGTACACTTGATGATAATGACTTGATCACTGTTTATCTCCATAAGTTCTATATGGATAACCTGAGCAAATGAATTCGAAACTAGCAAATATAACCATGTTTAAAGTGTAACTTCTAAACAGGTCTTCAGCCAATACTAATTAACATGAGATCCGTAAAAACATTTGGATCAGAATGATGGAGTCAAATTTGCATGGTTTGAAATCCAGTTCCGATATATAGTGGCGATATAGTATCGGGTTTTGAGATACCCGATACGATATTAACCCCATAATATCGGTCAATATCGGGATATTGCTGATACGTTCAATGTTGCCGATATTGCCTATACTGATACTACAAACCATTGGTTAATACCAATACCCATATTGAGATTTTAAACCACACAAATTTGTCTACATTAGACCATCATATAAAAGTTAATTGAACCAGTATTGTTTCGTTCTAATGTGCTTGGTATTGCATTTTCCCCCCCAATCATTCCATGAATCATTTCAATGACATGCCACATTTATTGCAAGAGCTAACATATATTCATTATCTCCTGTGGTTGATTTGTGGTTTACCTTGAGAAAGATGGAGATGGGACTTTAATGGCAAGATTTAATAGTTACATTGTTTATTGACTAAGTGAGAAACTGGACCTGGCTTTGATCTAGCTTGGAGGTGAGTCTGCCATAACTGTATGCAAGCCTGATTTTGCTTCGGATCAGGTTTGTTTCCAAGTACATGATCCGTCTTGTGGTTAAAGGCCATGCAGGCCCACCCAACTCCCACAAGCCTTGCCCTAAATGAACCTGACCTCAGGTTGGCACCTCACAACCAATCCCCAGATAAGTTTTTAAGTACAGGACTGACTAATCTGGTTTAGATTGAGTTTTTTCAGTTGATGGATGTTTGGGGACACATAGCAATTGTAGTTGTCTGAGGATGGGCTTACAACTGACCATAAAATATATAGCTAGTTGACCCAACTTGGCCTGAGCAAAAGTTGACATGCTGAGAACAAACTTGATAGTAATAGACTATATCCCTCTCCATCATTCCATCTCTATCATCACGTTGATTAACAAAGGCAGCACCACATAACTGGTATAGCTGTGTAACAAGTGTATTGTTTTATTCAGTCAATTTCTTGAGCGGTTCACACACATACACTGATGATGACAATATCTAAGGTGACAAAGGCCTTGGGCATGCTCAGATGGTGGTGTTTGACATTGCTTTTGTGAATTGCTTTCGCTGGTTTTAAAGCAAATAAGTGCTTTCTTTAAAAAGAAAAAAAGATGTTTGATGATGGATTTAGAAAAAGATTTTACAAAAAGCATAAGCCAAAAAGCTGCTGGTTGGAGATGCCAGAAATCTTACTTTTCCCAACCGAATAAGCATAAGTCATCCCACATTGATCTACTACTTCCTCTCCTATTTTTTTCTGTTACCTGATCTATTTTCTCTTAACTAAGATTTTAATTTTATCTCTTTCCCATGAATCTTATCTAAACTTTCTCTCTCCTACATTAATTCGTTATCCAAACTATTCCTAACAAATTATTTCAGATATTGAAGTTTACTGATAAGCACTTGAAAAATTAAAATTACAGGATATGCAAGGCTTGTAAAATTCCTTCGTAAAAGGTGCTTTTGGATAATTCCTTTTCTACAAGAATTTACCTATAAGCACAAACAATGCGGAAACCCCCCCCCCCCCCCCCCCCCCCCCACCACAAAAGTCAAGCCAATGAAGCACTATTATGTAGATCTATCGCCTATCTGTCTCTATCTAATGTTTGTGATGGAGGAATCAAATGACTAGGATTTGTTAGGATTAGAATTTAGATTTGAAGAGATTTGTTGATATTGGATTTATTTAAATTTAGATTTGGGTAGATTTGTTTAAGCTTTTATTTTATCAAATATTGCACGTATGGTGCACGTATTGTACGTTTTTAGTTGCTTTCAGTTTATTCCCACATCGGTTGTGATGGGGAGGTTTTGGACAACGATGATAGAGATGGGAATGATGGAGAAGAATATAGTCTATTACTATCAAGTTTGTTCTCAGCGTGTCAACTTTTGCTCAGGAGCTTTAAGTAGTTTTCACCAGATATGATTCTAATAGATATCATTTTTTTAAGCATGTTCTTCGTATAATACACCCCTTTTAGATCTCTTTCAATTATTGGATTTAGCCCATAATAGAAACTAACAACTGAACAATTGATAAGTAATCAAATTTTATTCTAGATTTTTGGACAAGGATTTCAGTTACTAGCTGTGATATGATGTCAGCCAATCATGTTTTCTTTTGCAAGCGCTGGATGTTTGTCCACCACCACTTTCCACCTTTAACCTTGTTTCTGGTCATCAATTGTCATCCAATTTCTCCCTCCAATCTTCCAATATGCGGACTGCATACGTTGTATGGGAAGAGAGCATGCTGCTGTGTGACTGTAGGTGGTGCAATAAAAGGAAGGTGCTTGTTTATTTTCTTTGTTTGGGTGTGTGGTGTTGTTGTGTGGGTGGGTGGGGTTTGGTGAGGTTGCTGGGATCATAGGAAGGCTATATGGCACAAGTGAGAGCTCAGGATCGGGGTGTTGGTATATCTCTGGTAAATTAGCAGCAAACTTTAATACATATTGGGGGATCACAGAAAAGAGGACATGTATTATTCTTTTGATATACTTCTAGTAAATTATTAGGTATAATATGTTCTCCATTCCTACATGACCTTTTGTATCGTTATGCCTTTACCTTTGCGTGCATTGTCCAATTCAGAGACTGGTTAGCTCATTTTCTTCAGATTTAGGAATCGTAGTACTGACTGGGGAACATAGTCAGATCTGATTTGAAATTGTTCCAACTTGTGACTTTTAGTTGGGTAAGCCTGCACTGATACCTAGTGTTTTGGTTATGGACTGATTAATTGTTTGATTTTGATAAGTGGTGTTCGTTGATGATTCTAGGAAGAACTACTGATTGGGGATAGGGTACATAAATGCTATCCATTTGGAACTGTAGACGATTGTCTTTGGATGAGAGTGCCATTCACAAGTGAAAATTTTATAGTGGATTTTATGCAGTATTTGACTTCAGTCATTGAAGTAAAACAACAATTTTGTCTTCGAAACAGTCAGTTGTTTTTTGATGTTGATTTAAATATAACACTTCAGCTTTTGTGCAGTGCCCATAACAGTTATCGCATCATTTAAGAAGATCAAGGCTTTAGTCCACAACAATTCCTTGCTTGCTGATGCTCTGCGAACTTCGTCAAAACTTGTAAGTTTTCTGTATAATCCGACTTCCTAAGCATTGTTATTATCGTATGTTAGTGTCTTTGTAGAGACTCTAATGTATGAAGGAATCAAGAGCCTCGTAGCTTTGCCTCAAATAGATTATTATGTTTTTCAAGATATAATAACACCTCTTACACATGTAAGCACAAATTTTGTACATGGGAGGGAAGCCCTGCTGCATTTTTCATACTCGACACTAGTAATGATCAGTTATATCTTTGTCCTTCCTGTAACATGCTGTGTTTGTTTGTAACTGTTGAATTTCAGGTTGTTAGTGAAGATGGAAAGAAAGTTAGACGCCAACAACCTTTTACTGAGTCAGATGTTGAAGAATTGCAGGTTTTATCCAATCTGTTGCCAATTTCATACTTTATCCATAAGTGGTGTGATAATACTGATCCATCTTTTTTCTCTGTAGTCTCGAATTGTTGTTGCCGAAAATCTCCCAGATGATCATTGTTACCAAAGCCTTATGAAGGTTTTCTCTGTAGTTGGGAGGTATCTATTCAATATGCGTAGGTTGGACTTTTTCTTATTAGCATTGATTTCATTATATTTTAATGGGCATGAAACTTTGTTGTAGTGTGAGGACAATCCGTACATGCTATCCTCAGGCCCCTAATGGAACATCTTCTGCAACAAACAGATCCTCAAAAATGGATATGCTTTTTGCTAATAAGGTATATACTTGTTTTTTTGATGAGCCTTTACATTCTGTGTTTTTGAAGGTCATCTTAATGTGATTAATTGGTTATTGTTTCCTTTGACAGTTTCGATGAGTTGGACATGTTTAGATTATGTAGCAATGAATATTGCCTGAGAGTTTAAGATCATAATAGCTAAGATTTTTTTGCATTTAGGATTTCATTTTAATCATTCTCTCCCAAAGAAAATGAAGAATGTGTATTTTAAAATTTTTGTAAGTAAAATTGTGCTGTTTTGGATTTATACCGGCTTGCATTTTAAACTAAATTTGGTGATCGTCTGCATGGGAAAGGTTGGGGGTTTAATCAACTCTGATATTTTTGAAATCTGATGGATTACAAATTGTGTTACTTACTAATTTTGCAGATTGTGTGGCAACTGTCATCAATCTGATTTCTGTTTCTTTTTCCTTTAATTTCTGTTCTTCGTTGAAGTACAAATTGTTTTCCTAGTGGGCATGTCTCTTTCCTTGAGAAATTTAAGTTGCAAATGCATTTTTCTTTGGGAAAAATGTTGGAAACCCCCTTAGAAAAGATTGGCGAGTGAACCCCCCCCCCCCCCCCCCCCCCTCCCCCCAACCTTTTGGCTTTCCTGAAACCCCCTTAAAACAACACACAACTAATGTTTCCACCCCGTTGTACCCCTTTTTAAACGACACATGGGTATTTGGGTAGGACAAATCCCCATTTTGCCATTCACTTTCATCCGCTTCTTTCTTCCCCGCATCCTTTAGATCAGAGGGGAAAACCCATTTTCTCCTCTTTTTTCCTTTCTACATCATTGCTTAAAAGAGGCAAATTAAATCCAAACAAAACTTTTATCCTTTTATTTTCATCTTCTTCAAATCTCAGATCTAAGAAAACCTAAAAAATCTCATGTTTTCTCTTTCCATTCTCATCCTCTTCTTCTGCCTTCTTCCTTAGATCTGAAGAGTAAACAAAAATAAACCCATTTTCCTCTTCTTTTCTCCATCTTTTAGCTAAAAAATGATAATTAGAAGTATGTTATTTTTTTTTTTTGGGGATGTCAATGAGTTTTCTTCTTTACAGGAAGGCCTTTTGATAAGCATATAAATCTGACACTACTTAAATACATAAGGTTTTATGGAAAAAGAAATCGTCTCCCCTTAAAGCCCAAATTTAATATCCAAAGCAAGCATGGGTTGTTACTTGGAATGGCATAAATCATTCAATCTCTCCCAACTTTGCCATGATTGATTTGTTGACAATATATATGTTCTGCTATCTACTGAATCAGTAACTAGACATGGTACTCTCTTTTACTTTTATTGGGGTACGTTAGTCTTTTAGCTGTTAGTTGCTTCGAATCATTATGGACTTCAAATTGTCTCCTCCTCAAATAAAGGCTTAGCGCTGTAATTTTTTTTTGTTTCACCTTTTGTTTGGGGGGGGGGAGGATCTCTGATTATAGGCATGGTTTATTGAACCAACCTAAATTTGAGACAGATAATCTAGGTATGGTGAAGCTCTTTTGTAGTTTGGTTGCAATCAAGCGGTGTTATAAAATACGGTTTCATCATGAGTACGGTCCAGAATCACATATTGCCATAATCAAATTATGCGCCGATCAATCAGATTGTGCAGAATTATGTTGAAATGAAGTTTTACACTATATACATATAAACACACACGCACACATATGAGGAAATGTAGCTTAGCTGTCATCTGGGAGACCCTCTCAGATGATGCATCTGAAACTCCAATCTCTCTATTATTGTTTCATAATTGCTCATTATGATCTTCATATCCTAAGACGTATACAGATGAAAATCACGCAGTTTGGACTTCGTTTAGTCATTGATCAAATGGTTGCATCCGTTCTATTTTTGAAAACTGTTAATTTTTCGATCATTTGATATATATGAGTAAACAAAGTTCAAATCACATGATTTTTCATATGTATATATCTTTAGGACATGAAGATCATAATGAGTGGTCAAATCATGAAACATTGATAAACAATAGTTTGAAGTTTTAGGTGTGCCATCTGGGAGAGTAACCTTAGATGGATCTGAGGAACTATTTTTTTTCAATATATATTCATATACCTATACAACAACAACAACAACTAAGCCATTTGTCCCAAGTATTTGGGGGTAGGCTACATGAACCAAAAGAGAATTACGCCAGATCGGGCACATGGATCAGCTTTCTTCACTCATTCCTATCGAGCAATATGTCTTCAGTAAGACCTTTAGCCTCTATCTTGTAGTATTAGCTCCATCCATGTTTTCTCCGGTCTCCCTTGCTTTCTTTTAACTTGTCCTAATTTGATACGCTCTACTCGCCGGACTGGCGCATCTGTAGGTCTACGACGCACATGATCAAACCATTGTAAGTGATTTTCTCTCATCTTCTCTTCTATAGAGGCTTCACCATCTTAGTACGAATATTAGTGTTTTAAAAACCCGTTATAACTCCGTTATATAACATAACACCAACCAATCTTTATGTAACAGGTTTAAAAAACACAATGTTTGATAACTATAGTTATTTTGCCCATAACTTGCGTTACGTTATGTTATTAACATAACACACCGTAACCTACGTTATGGCGCAAGTCGACTTTTTATACCCCCATATTCTCCCGTCTATGGTAAAAAAAATCCCCCCAAATTCGCTCGCTCGTTGTCCTCTCTGCAACCTCAACGTCATCTCCTCATTTGACGCTGAGAAGGAAGAAGAAGACATACCTCTTTCTAATCGGCAGCAAAAGAAGAACTACCTCTGGTGGTTCTCCGTCGTGGTGGTTCTCGCTGGTGTCTTCAAGCGGCGGTTCTCTGTCTCCAAGAACATGTAAGCTCTCTCTTCCCCGATCTCTCTCCCTATCTTTTTCTTCATTCTCCCTCCGGATATTTCTCCCCCTACCGATCTCTATCTGCTCTCCTTCCCTCTCTCGATCTCTCTCTCCTCTCTCCCGAGGGAGAGACACAGGAGGGAAAGTCGAGAGAGAGAGATCGGGAGAGGGAGAGATACACTGAAAGGAAAGAGTGCAGAGCTAGTAACAGAGGGAGAGCATAAAGAGATGGGGGTAAAATATCATAGAGAGTGAAGGACACTGGGGGTATAATTGAGTAGCATATTGTAGATTGAATTATGAATTATAATGAATAGCATGAGTAAAAATTATGAATTATGAGAATTATGAATTGTTGTAAATTGAATTATGAATTTTTGTGTAGATTGAATAGCATGGCTAAATGATATGAATTATAATGAAATATGCGGATCATGTTGTTGTTTGTGCAGATGAAATTATGAATTATAATTTGTGAATGTGAAATTTTGTTGTGAGACTTTCTAAATGTGTTATATATTGCTTTGATATTTTTTAGATTTTTAAAATTATTTTTCTATTTATAAAAATTCTTAAATATAGTATATATATTTATTTTTATTAAATAAATATTCAATCGCGTAACCTAAGTTATGCGTTACGTTATAACCTATGCTAACATAACAGAAAAAAACGTTATCATTACGTTATCGTTATTTTAAACGACAAATATCTTCATTTCTCATCTTATCTCTTCTCGTGTTACCACACATCAACGAAGCATACGCATCTTTGCTACACATCTGGGCATGATATATCTTTATAGCCCAACATTCTGTGTCATATAACAAAGCTGACCTAATAGCAGTCCGATAAAACTTTTCCTTCAGCCATAACAGAATGTTACGATCACATAAAACTCCTGTTGCTCTCCTCCATTTCAACCAGCCGGCTTGGATCCTATGGTTGACCTCACTATTGATCTCCCCATCCTTTTAAATAATAGAACCCAAGTACTTAAAACGACTGCTCATTATTATTTCTTGTTCATCTAGTCTCACAATACTGTAATCTCAGATTTTCTGTTTACTGAATTTACACTCCATATACTCTGTTTTGGCTCTACTTAATCTAATACCTCGAGATTATAGAGTTTGCCTCCATAGCTCCAATTTGGCATTTACCTCAATTCTCATCTCATCGAGTAGGACAATATCATCAGCAAATAGCATATACCACGGTATCTCATCCTTAATAGCTCTAGTAAGCTCATCCATCACTATGACAAATAAGAATGGACTGAATACAGATCCTTGATGCAATCCAATTGTGATAGAAAAATCACTTGTTATGTCTCCACAAGTTTCTGACATTTGTCACTACTTCATCGTGCATGTCTTTGATTATATCAATATATTTGATGGGGAGTCCCTTTTTCATTAATGTCTATCATAATACCTTTCTTGGCACTTTATCATAAGTTTTTCTAAATCAATAAAGACCATATGCAAATTTCTCTTCCTCTCTTGAAATCGTTCTATAAGCTGACAAAGCAAATGAATAGCCTCTGTCGTCGATCGCCCCGGCATGAACCCAAACTGGTTTTATGATATTTTAACATTCTGTCTTAACCTGTGTTCAATTACCCTTTCCCAAAGTTTCATGGTGTGACACATGAGTTTTATTAAGGTACTCTTCCTCCACTCATTTGGCATCTTTTTAGTTAGCCAGATCTTGTTAAAGAGGTTTGTCAGCCATCTCACGCTCACCTCTCCTAAGCATCTCCATACCTCAATAGGAATTCCATCCGAGCCAACAGCTTTCCTTGACTTCATCCTCTTCAAGGTCTCTTTAACTTCAAATTTGCTTATTCTGCGCATATAATTACGTTCATGTCCAGGCACTGAATGGTAAGGTCATCCAAATCTTGAGTAGAACTATCGTTAAATAATTTGTCAAAACCCCCTACATCTTTCTTTGATTTTTTCATCTTGAACTAAAACCTTCTGATTCTCATCTTTGACACACCTCACAGTGCATAAATCTCTAGTCTTTCTCTCGCTTATTCGAGCAATTCTATATATATTATTTTCAACCTCTTTAGTGTCCAACTTCTCATACATTTTTTTTGTACACTTTAGCTCTTGCATTCTGAACAGCTTTCTTAGCCTCCTTTATGGCTAGCTTATACCTCTCAAAACTCACTCCATCACAATTTTTCTTTAAATCTTTGTAAGAGCCCTGTTTGATTTTAGTGGCAGCTTTTACCTGTTCATTTTACCATGATGTGTCCTTATATGGTGGAGCACCGCCCTGTGACTCATCAAGTACATTTTTAGTTATTCTTTTAATGCAGCTAGCAATTTTATTTCATGTTATATTGGGATCATTTTGGGCTTTCCAATCTGCTTCATGTACTACTCCATCTACAAAAACTCATAGGTTACCTTCTTTTAGCCGCCACCACTTAATCTTAGGATCTAACTTATGTTTAATCTTTCTAAATCTTTTTTTAATCCGGACATTTAAAAATAAGAGTCTATGTTGGGTTACTATACTCTCACCTGGTATTACCTTACAATCCATACATCTATCTACTTTTCTAGTTAAAAAGAAATCTATTTGGCTCGCACTTGATTCACTTCTAAAAGTGATCAAGTGAGACTCTCTTCCTAAGCCAAGTGTTCGCTAAGATCAAATCATAGGACAAAGCAAAATCTAAAATCGAGTTACCTGGTTCATTCTTTCCCCAAAACCAAATCCTCCATGTACACTATCAAACCCACAACGACTAGTTCCTACTTGTCCATTGAGGTCACCGCCTATGAAAAGATTTTATCTAATGGGTATGTCTTGCACAATCACATCTAAATATTGAAAATGTCTAAAAAAATCCTGTAACAATAAAAAACATTATAAGCTTTCTAAAAGTTTCTAAAGAATGAATAAACCTATTAATTTCTGAATTTGAGCAATATAAAAACTATAACACCAATGAAATCAGTAAACAACTATAATTTACACACTAACTTGTCGATATGATTACAAAACAATTTAAACGAGACTCAGTAATAAAAAAACTAAACGACTTAAATAATCACATTAGTAATCAAGTTTCTGCTACATGAACAAAAGAAATTAGTCTCCTAGTGCACTATAGTTTGAAGAGTTTATAATGGCGAGGAAAAGGACTAGGCTACTAGCCTAAGCTAAGTAAGACAACAAAGCAAAATTCTGGTTATACAGGGGGCCAAAAAGGGACATGCAAATAGGATAAGGAAAATGTCAAGTCATCTAATCAAAGCATCGAAGTTTTAAAAAATTCATACAGTAAAACCCTCAACTTAAATTACTCTACAGCTTAAAGAAGAAAGCAAAAACACGTAATTGTTACTTAATAATTCAACTTTATTCATTAATTGTCATTTATCCACTAAGTAGCATTACTAAGTTGAACAACTACATAAACACATGATTATCATCATCAGGGGGCATGATGTAGTAGAAGACATAAGGGTTTTAATAAATGTATTGAGCAAAAGATAAAAGTCGTAAGGTATATAGGGTGTTTTTTGAAATATTAGAGGGCATATGGGAAGTTTTAAGGATAGATAGGGAGTTCATTTGAAGTTTCAGATGGCAAATAAGAATTGTTATTGCGTATATGTGGTTCTTGTGTCAGTTTGAATGAGAAATCTCTTCATAAGGGTTTTTATGAATTTCAGCGTTAAAATGTGATATATACGGACCTAGTTGGCGGAAATTTCTTCATTCAGTTTTCATGTTAGTTCTCTAACTCTTTCTTTTAGTAGAAATTTAATCGCTAATTTGATTATTTGATGAGATAAGTCCTTTAATTTTCACTTTTATTACTGAGTCTTGTTTATATCGATTTGTTGTATTTGTTGCCACATTGACAAGTTAATGTTGTGTATAAACCATCAGTATTTACTTATTTTATTGGTACGAATTAATAGATTTATTCTTTTTTAAGAACTTATTAGAAAGCTTATAATTGATTATTTTTTAGACATTTTCAACATTTAAAAATTAGATATGCATGTAAAGTATATACATTAAAACTCCATTTCTGTGTAATTCTGCAGTGTCTATTAAATCAGCGCATAAACTGATTTTGGGTTTTGTGCTGCTGGACTGCATGCATAATGAAATTGCATTTTAGGACTCTCCTTGTGTCTACATGACAACATTTGACTTCTGCAGAGGGTAATCATTAAATAATTGGATGCTCGCTTTTCTTCATCCTAATAGAACATCTTTTAGCTGGTCCATTATAACTCTTGTATCCGAGGTCTGTTTATCTTACCCCAGCTACTGCTGCCAAGTATTGCCACTTTGGAGAACAACACGATGGACAAAGTCTAAGAGCTTTATGCATATACGCGCTTATGTTTATAAAAAAGCAGTGTTTTTATTAGATCCAATAAACTTAAGCCTACTGTGAATTTAGATCAACGCAATCTTGGGTATTGAATGTAGATAATTTCAGTTAAATTAAAATGGTCATTGGGAGGGGTTTACACTAGAAGCTTGTCCCTGTGCTGGCTGTCTTCAGGTTCAGTTAGGAAAGCATTTTGGCCCTTAAATTTCTGCATCAACCACTCTGAAACCTTGGTTCTAGGGGTGGGAATGGGGGGCTTGGGCCAGGCTCATATAATACAGGTCTGGATCCGTTTAATTTTCTTAACCGCAAGCTCGCCCACTTACACATCGGGCTTAAATTTCTTAGCTGAGCCCATTTCTAAACTAAACCGGTTGGACTAGGGCTATTATCAGGCCCACATCCTTACATAATAAGTAAGTTTTATATACTTTGTTAGATTAATCAAGTGAAGAATAGATAACATATAAGTGAAAAAGTCAATATTCATATACTATTTTTTAATTATTGATCATGTTAACATGTTTAGTAACCCTTTTTACTGTTTAACTATTATGCTTTCTTTCGTTCTTTTAATATGACCATAAGAGATTTAACATCTTTCTAAACTCATTTTAATATTATGTACATAATGCAATAATTAACATATATGACAAGAATGTTAATATAAATATCTATTTTTTACACAAATTCCTTGAAGATTAAAGTTAAAGATTCATAAGCACACATCTCATTTGGACCCACTGGGTCACAGACCTTGTGCCCAAATCTTGCCCAATTAATAATTGGGTTGAAAGCATATAGGTCCAAGCCTGAGTACTTAAATGAAAATTCTTTGCCCAAACCCGGGTTCAGCCGGGCTGGACTTAGTCGGACCGTCCGGACAATTCCAAGCCTACTTGTGTCATGTGAGCTTGAGATTTATGGGCTGAATGGGAATGTGTTCTCTGGCTCTTGGTGTGCCTCAAAATTGATTGCAAATTGCCTGTGGTAAAAGTCAATTTGGAAGATGCCTACTGTTTTTTAGGATGTGGCAAGTCTCCCCCTCCATAGTTGTCTGATAACTTCATACTAGCTAAGAGGATTGATTTTCCGATTTGACAACCGAGATGCAGAACTTTCTGAATCTTTCGTGGAGTTTGCTCCAGTTGATCACATTTTGATGAGAGAAGGCTTTGATGATGGTGGTGAGATTTATGGACTGAAATGTACTCTGATTTCTGAAGTTATGAAAATTGCTTGTATGGGGAGACATGCTGCGCTGATGTTGTGCACCGATGTTTCATATGCACCGAAGTTTTATTGGTTATACAGGAGTTAACAACATTATTTAAATAATGTAAGGTTTAAGTTTCATTCCATTTTTTTCTTAACTCTAATATTGTCTTATTCCTTTCCTAGTTGCATGCATTTGTGGAGTACGAGTGTGTTGAGGATGCTGAAAATGCTGTAAGTTGCAGGTTTAATTTGCAGTTTTTCACTTGCATAACACCTGTAAGTTACATTTCAGTTCAATGCTTATTTTGAATGCTGTTCTTAGCAGGTTGCTGAGCTCAATGCTGGAAGGAATTGGAGAAGTGGGCTGAGAGTTCGTTTATTGTCAAGTTGCATGGTACAACAATCCTGCTCTCACTGTCTGTGACCTTTCTTCAAATCTCAGTTTTCTTCTTGATGTATTCAGTGTTTATTTCTGTCTTTTTGAACTAGAATTTCTTTAGTATTACTTTGGAAATTATCTTCTTAATAGAGATCTTGGAGGCATGCGCTTAATACTCTTGCTAGGACTTTTTCCAACAAAGGGTTCTATTGTTTCTGATCTTTGTGACAGCCTAACCTCTTCCATCTTCCCCCTTCCAGGAGAGAAAGGAGAGTACTAGTAAATTGGTAAATCAGTGTTGACCTCAAACCAACACTTGAAGCTGAACACGCATCATTTTGTTGTATTACACACACATAGGGGAAGAGGGGGATTCCGTCGTTTTGATTGCATAAAGCAGTGAAGTAGAGATGATCAACTAGGAAGAATTGAATTTGAGTATACAAGTATAGTTCCATCTACTAGTGTGGGTAATTCTCCTGTTTTATTAAATTAAATAATCTTTTTCTCTTGGACCTTGTCATGTTTTCTGCACTTTTTTTTCTCCTACATGGGATTTGCAGTTTTTGGACTGAGTATTCTAAACCTTTCTTTTGGTTAATAAGATACAATTTCTAAATCAATGTTATACCTCCAGGTCCCATCAAAGCAGGGTCCAGGCCGAGGGAGAAAGCCAGGGAACGAAGGTGACGGAAATGTAGACGAGGAGGATGTCTCCACAACTGACCAGCCAAAACTCAAGCAGATTGAACATAATCCTTCCCAATCAGCGGAAACACCACATGAACTTATGGTAAGAACCCTTCTGTTATTGCTTCCGAGTCGAAGTCTCTTTGGATTAATGAGAAGCAATACTGGCTAATAGTAGCTCAATAACTTAATAGAAATGTCTTGGTTTATCTGCTCTATCATTGTCTTTCTGGTTTTCTTTTGCCCATGTCGGTTTTCCCTTTTATAAATTGCTAAGTTCCATATTAATTTGGTGTCTGATCTGGTATTGGAGGCGGTGTTTTATGTTGTCAAAAATTGGTGTTTGTTTTTTGAGCAGGGTGAGGAAGTTCTCAATGACAAGGAAGTGGGCCAGCAAAACGGGGAAAGGGACGGGGACGAGGAGGCGGCGGCAGGGGGCGTGGACGGGGACATTACCAGAACAATAGCAACAATAACCACAACCACCACCGTGGCTCAGGCCATGCCATCGGTACTCCACCTTCAGGGCATCCAATCCACGGTGAGCCAACTGTAGTATCAAAACAACCTCCGGGTCCGCGCATGCCTGATGGCACTAGGGGATTCACGATGGGTCGAGGGAAGCCCGTTTCACCGCCCTCCACCAGTGCAGTCTGATCCTTGATTGAGCAGGGGGACCTTTTATTCGACCAGTAACAGTTCTAGGATGGGTAGTGCATCTTTGCTTCTTATGGGTAGGCACATGTGAGTTTTGCCCTATATTAAGATTCACCCAGATTTTAAGCTATCAGTTTTTTTTTTGTAATTTGTGTGCCTTTCTGAATCGTTAATGGTTTCGACTGTTTGGATATGTAAAGAGACAACGGAAAGAATCGGTATATTATGCGTTTTGTCAAATATATGTGAGAATTAATTTGCCATAGTTTACAAAACAAAATATAAAGGTCGTGTCTGTGTCATTATATGTAGTGCCTGTTTCTTTTTTTTTTTTGCCCCCCTCTCCTGTTTGGTTAAGATTTACTTGTCCTTATAAGAACTCCAAGGAGCTTTAGAGGGCGACAACCCTCACGATCTATTTTCCAGTAATACAAACAAAATATGTGAACTATTTCTGACTTTTTCACAAGCCACGTCGAGTATCGTCTTCTCATAGTGCCATGTGACATGCTCAATTTAAGATCTAGATAGATTTGTCAAGTGTTGGGCTAAAAAAGTATGCTTGAGATTTCTTTAAGATCAGAATTTTCTTTCTTCATGTCTTCTTTCAAAAGAAGAGCACGGCCATGTTTGGTTGTCATTGTGCCCTCGAAGTATTTTAGGGACTTGGATCATTTTGTTTCGTTATTTACAGGGTTTGGATTTAAAATTTAACCCAAAATCTTCATTGGATCGAATTCAACTAACAAACCGTTATGAATCCGGAACCCGATAACAAACTCAAAAATAGACTAAAGTTTAACCCTCACAAAATGAATGTTCACTCACTGAAATTCATGTCAGTATAATTAGATTAAAAAATTAAAAAAAAAATCAAAACTTGATGATATGATATAAAATAAATTATGACCTTTGTCAATTTTTTTTAAAAAAATAACTATCCACTGAAAAAAAATTCAACTGCGTCTATATTTGAAATCAAGATATGACCGGAAACCAATCGGAGCAGCTACTCTGTGGAGGATGTTCGGTTGCCAATATTCCAAAGGAAAATCGCGATAATCGAAGCCAAAGATAGCAGAGTTCAGTTTGTGAAAGAAGTTGTTCGGGGATTTTGTTAAAACTCTCTATGTCAATTTGTAATTAGAAAAAAACTCAGCTTCATAATTTTATTCGCTTCAATCACCTCTCTTTTTAAACTAGCTAGATGTGTCCAAGTGTCAAGCGTAGAAGCACTCCTCAGTGACGAAAGATGCAAATATCCCGCAGTAATCATTTCAAAAAAATGAACTGCTTCGAAAATGGAGACTGCTAGTATATAGAGGACTGCTATCATGATCGTAGTCCTCTAAAAAAATCTTATTTCTGAGGATCACAATCATGATCGCAGTGCTCACAAAAATACCCTATTTTTTAGGACTGTGACCATGATCACTGTCCTCACAAAAAAGTCATGTTTCTGAGTTTTATAGGACTGAGACCATAATTGCAATCCTCACAAATATGTCTTATTTTTTAGTCTTTATAAGGACTGCGACCATGATCGCAATCCTAAAAAAACACAATTTTCCAGTGTATATTGGGACTACGATAATGATCGTAGTCCTTACAAAATGCCCTAATTTTTAATTCATAAAAAGATTGTGACTATAGTCATAATCTTCTAATAAAGGACTGCAACCATAATCAGAGTCATCACATAAGACTTAGATCATTAGTTGTAGTCCTCATATCATCATCATCATAAACAACAGAATCCCGTTCTCACGGGCTTCGAATGATCCTCATGTTTTTTTCAGATCTAAATACCACATCTATCACAAACACAAACAAAACTTATCGCAAGCACGAACAAAAGTCGATCCAAAAAAATTTTGGTACGGAGGCTTCGCCCCCTGAGACCCCTCAAGAGGGGCTCCTCCCTTCTAACGCCCACAACTATTTGACCGCACAGGTCGACCCGCGAATTACTCTACGTCGAGGTCAGGGTTGAAGGGAGAGCAACATTGGGGGCGCGATGAAAAGAGTAAAAGAGGAAATGAAAACATGTAAAAAAGTAGTAGTCGAGAGGAATCAATTTAAGCTGACCTAGATGAGGCTACAGTGAATAAAATTATGAAGCTGGTTTTTTTTTCTAATTATGAAGAAAAGTTCTAGAGAAATTTTCCAATAATTATTTTAATTATAAGATATCTTTAATATTGTAATTTTTATATGCCTAATAAAATTAGATATATTTAAAAAAAAATCAATCTAATTAGGAGTATAAATTGGACTCTTAATCAAGAAAATTCTTATCTAAGAGTCAATTAAAAATTTTAAATATAATATATTATTAGTATTTCTCTGCTATATAATTTTTAGAAAAAGTCCTTACTCTAAATTATATTCTTATATTATAACCGGAAAAACACATTTGAATGAAGAGTTGTGAAATTATATTGGATAAATAGGTATCAAGTTATTCGAAGTAAACTTTTAGATATAAATATCATACTAAATTAAAAATTGATTTAATCAAAATTTCTAAATATTTGAATCTAAATGCATATTTAGAATTTTAATAAAAGTTAATTGCAGAAAACCTGCTTAGATTGCAAGAAAAAACAAGAATACCCTATGAGGTCTCAAAGTCAACACTTTCCCCTTATTTATTTTTTGATGGAAATACCCTTACAGAAAATCTCTTGAGGTTTTAAAATATTTAAGATTTCTTTTTATTTAACAAACTCTTTCCTTTCTTTCTCTCTTAACTCATTTTTTTTTCCCACTCTCGCTTTGTTATCGGATTTCTTTCTTTTATTAAACTTCTTTTTAACTCTTTAGTTTTCTTTTTTAGTTTGTTTTTCTCTCACCTTCTCACTAGACCTCTTTCTTTTAAATTACTTCTTAACTTATTTTTTCTCTTTTATTTTTTTTAAAAATCTCATCTCTCTCCATATTTCTCTTACTTTTGTATTCTATTCTAAACCTCTCTGTCTCACGTACCTTTATTTCTCCCTCTACTCTTCCTCTCTCATCTCTCTTTGTTCCTTCTTCTGTAAATTCATTTCCCCAAATCTCTCTTTTAAGTCTCTTTCTCTCTAATTTTGATTTTTAAAATTTCTTCTCTCTACTATATAGCTAATTTTCTCTACTTTATATTCTCTCTACTTTTTCTTTTTCTATGTAAATCTAACATATATTTGTTATTCTTTGATTTTTTTTTTTTTAATTACTTACTACTTTTCCCCTCTAAATGTTTTTTTTACTTTCTTTTTTTGTAATTAGAGAATAAATAGTTAAACTGAGAATTTTAACGAGTGAAATGTCCAATTAGAAAGTGAAAATAACAAGATAAAAAAGTAGAGAGATTGAACCTTAAGCAGTCGTGCCTTGGACTGAGCTGTGTTGGCTTTGGGAAGGTGTCTCGACAGCCTTAGAGTGATTTCCTTCATTTAGGATTGAAGGCAATTCCTCCACTGTTATCAACTCTCTATCACACAATTCACATTCTTCAACTTTCAACAGTCAGCCTCTCCTCAGAGGTTTCATGGCGTTGCTTCACTCGTCACTATCCTGGAAGGCTACCAACATATTCTGAGAGAGCAACACTCAGGCAGATTGGCTTGTGAAGCAAGGCATGACCACGGTACTGGAGAACACTGGTTCTCTGACTTTCCTCAAGACCTTCTCAAGCTTTGTGAAATAGATATGAGTGGTTGTACTTTTGTTAGATTTACTTAATAAAATTTGCTTCAGCTCGCCTATCAAAAAAAAAAAAAAAAGTTGGAATTTCTATAGAAAGAGTTACCAAGAAAAAATTCAATAAAGAAAAATATTATGAGAGAAAGGTGAGGAAGAGAGAAAGAAGGCACTTGGAAAGAGAAATAGAGAGTTAGAGAAAGATAAAGTAGAAAAGAAAAAGAAAAAAAGAATTAAGAGTTAAAAGTAAAAAATTTAAAAGAAATTAGAAAGAATTAATCAAAAAGAAATTTAAAAGAAATAATGGGTTTATAACCTTGACTAAGTTCAAACGTTGAGTTTGAAACCTTAGGGGAGTATTATTGCCTTTTTTTTTACAATCCTACAGGGATTTTCTGCAATAAACCTTTAAATAAAAGAAGCTAATACGTTAGAGTGTTTGTAGTTGAACTTAATCATTGTACAATATAACACATGCATTAGCTAATCTATCTAACTTAAACCACTCTTAAAAGCAAATAAATCAAAACGCGTGCATAATTTTGTCCCCCTCTCCACTCCCCCTATTTTTTCCTATCACGTGCATGACACATGTGAGATAAAAAAAATATTTCTGTTTATTAAACAAAAAAACATATAGTCCCAGAAAAAAAAGACTACAAAAAAAACTCTCTCTCTCTCTCACGCTCAATCTCTCTTTCACCCCGCCACTTTTTCTCTCCTCGCCTCTCTCTATCTAGAAATGAAAAGGACAGCTCTTTCTACTCTATTTCTCAGCCGCTGGAATCAGAACCAGAATTGAAGTTGAGATCAGAAAACAAAAAAGAGAAGTTGAGAATGTTTCATCGCTAGAATCAACATCAGAATCAGAACCCGTTATTGCTTGACCGTTTGAAACGAAAAGAAAAAGAGAGAAATTTCACCTCTTTCTTCTCTATTCTCAGCCTGTTAAATCGAAATTTTCTATTAAGTTTGGTTTTTAATTTGACAAGTTTTCATAACTAAATCAATTAAGTCCTATTTCTAAACTAATTCAGAGTTCTATTTTAATCTGATTTCAAATCCTCTACTTATATGTGTGCCTCAATCACCAATTCAGGCAATCAATATTGCAAAAGGTGGAGGTGAAGTAATTAATTTTTGAATTTAAGTTTACTTCCTTACAAAAAGTTTCCTGTAATTTTTTTTGGGTAAGTTTGGGTTGTTTTGTTTTAGAAATTTAACTTCAATTTTGAGTATCCGATATAGTTTTCTTCCTTTCCTGACATGATATTAAATCAATAAGATCTTGAAGGCGATAAAGTTAATGTCGTTTCTGTTGAAATCAATACTTTCAACTTGGATATTTCATAAGGTTACAAGACTAAAGCAAAGAAAAATGGGGAGAATAAAGAAATTAGAATTTTCTTTAGGGTGCAGATTGTAGCTTGAGATTAAGTCGAAAGTGGGATTGCTCCTTTTTATTAAAATTTCTTTTTTTATTTACTTCTAATTTGTTATCTTATTTGTTTTCCAATAACGTATTTGACATTTTACATAATTTTCTAATTTTCTAATTTTCCCTGTTTTTAATTGTTTTTTTAATTTTATGTTTTTCCTTTTTTTCTATATTTCTTGTGTATTTTCACAGTTTTTTCTAATACCTTTCTTGTTTCTTTTGACACTATTGTACTTTTTTTTTTTTTCTTTCTCAAGATTTATTCTTTACTTTTCTATAATTATTTCTTCTGTTCCGTTCCATAATTTTCAAAATATTATGTTTTTAATTTTTATTTAAGAATTATCTTTTCTTCTTCAGATTGTTCCTTTATCCTCCGTGATTTATATTTTTTCTTTACAAAGTTTATTATTATATTTTTTGATGCTTAAATTTAGATATATTTGTTCTAAACCTTTTCTTTTCGTTATTATTGTGTTTAATATTTTTATTTTTCTCTTCCTTTTTAAATTATTTCTTCTTTCTTTTTTTTTAATTTTGTCTTCCTTTTTATTTCAGATTTTTTTGGCATTTTTTGTTTTTATTTCTGCATTTATTTCTTTTTTGTGAATTTTTTGCAACCTTTATTTTCAATTTCATTTTTTATATATTTTTTATTTTCTTTATATTTCTATTATTTTTACCTTTTTTTAGTCAGTTCTCTTTTTGAATTTTCTGGATTTTTTCTTCAGTTCAAAATAATCTTTGTTTTCTTTTATTTTAGTTCAAACTTCTTTTCTTTTTATTTTTTTTCTTACATTCTTCTATTTTTATTTATTTCATATTGTTTTTATTGTTTAAGATTCAATTCTCCTTATTTTTTTATTCTTCCTTCCTTTTTGCATCAACTGTTTTTTCACTTCTTTTTATTCTTTTTTATTTTTGTCCTTTATTTGTCTTTTTTTATTTTATTTAAATCACACTATTCCCTTGATACTTTTGGTTTTTTAATTTTTTTTTTTATTGTTTCTTTCTTTCTTTCTTTTGTTTTGTTGTACCTTTCTATTCTTATTTTCTTTAATAACATTTTATTGATTTTTTTGTTTTCTATTATTACGATTAATTTATGTTTCTTTCATATTTTTTTCTTTATTTATTGTTATTATTAATTACCATGTTCAAATGTTTTTATTTTATTCGTTTTTGTCCAGATTTTCTTTCTTTTTTCTTTTGTTGATTATATTTTTCACTTTTTAAAAATTATGAACCCAATTTATGGAAAAACAAACAAAACAATATACAAATGGAACTGAAAAGAAGGATGGGAACAATGAACAAAATTGTAGAATACACAAAGGATAATATAATCAATAAAAAGTTCAGTGAAAGAATAAAGACTAGTGATAAAAAACGAAAAAGGAGTATAAGAATCTAAAAATAGATTGGAAAATTTTACCAAAAGATTATCCAGGATAAGACAAAAGTGAAAATTACAAATATATACTATATTTTATTAAGATACTATCTTTACTCTATATCTCTACTGTTTCAAATCTATTCTCCATCTATTAAATATATTTAAAAGTTGTGATAAAATATAGTTATAAGACGAAGCATGCAGCACACGCATCACGTGTGCACTTTCCTAGTATACCCACATACAACACACGCAATACTCTTAAAGCACATATGGGCTGTTTGGTTGCAGGGAAGTGGGTGGAAATAAGGAAATAGGAAAGTATAATTGACCGATTCCCTATCTATCCAAACACCGAAAAAAGAAAATAAGAAAAACCCTTTTCCTTTTCTCTTTACACAATCATTTCCTCACTTTCAGAGTGTTACAGTTAATTTTGTGGTCATGTAAATCTCATTTGTAATAAGTTATAATATAAAATAGTTAATTCTTTGATGATGTAAATCTCATTTACATTCTAGTTATAGTCTATTTTTTATTTTTCTTAATTAATTTTTATTTTAATATTATTTACGGTCAACTTTATGGTCAACTTTTTCACTTCCAGTTTCACATTATCATTCAAATATCAAAAAAGACAAACATTTTTCAAATCACACTTCCAAACAACATCTAAACACTAAAAAACTTACTAACCAATTCCCAAATTTCAAAAGAAATATTAGCACTTCCTCAATTCCTCACTTCCTTACTTCCACCCTTAACCAAACAGGCAAGCCTCCTTCCCCTCCAACATTAAGTATTGATGACCTCCGTCGTCTCCGGTTGTTATACCCTAATCAAGTTAGGGTTTCGCCAAATCTTGTTGCAGAAGGTTCTCAACCTTGGGCGCTATCCTTGATTAGGAAATTTATTGGGAGATCTCTCTCATCTGACAAGGAAACTGTCTTCCTTAGCCACCAAATGGTTGCCGAAAAAAGAGTGAGAGATAATTCCGACGAACTATGAGTTTTTTTTTCTTTTTTGCTTTACTTTCTGCTATTGACGGAGATGTCGTTCTTAATAACGGTCCATTGGTGATCGACGATGCCACCCTATGCCTTGACAGTGGTCATCAGCTTTCTTGCCGTCACCGGGGATCACCTCCCACACAGTTTTGTGGATGAGCCTCCCTGATCTACATTGATTTGTTGGAATGCTTCTGTGCTTGAGCTTATAGTTTTTGCTGCTGGGCATTTTGTGAAGATGGTTGGGTCCACCTCGATGATGGCAGAGGGCCGCTACGCTCACGTCGCCATCGAGGTTGACATAGGCCGTCCTCTACTCCAGGTACCGATGTAATTCTCGAGGGTGTTGATGTGCCCATCTTTTGGCAATGCTTTGAATATGAGCATGTCCATCTCTACGCTCTCGATGTTGTTATATTGGCCATTATCTCGTCGATTGTAAGGCTTCCCCACCAAATTCGCCTCCCCTTAGGGCCTCAGCATGTGGTGCTACAGACTCCATCCCTAAGGCCAATGATGAGCAACCAACTCCCACGGCGTGGATTCATATTTGGCGGCGTGGTCAGAACCCTAGGCAGCCGCCGAACTCCATTGTGCAATCTTGTGCTGGTAGTAGGGGTGCCACCGGATACGGATTATCTGTGGATATCCTCATCCGAATCCGCCTCCAATCCGGATACGGATATCATTTTTTCACATCCGTCAATATTCGTATTCGTATCCGTATCCGAAAGGTAGGTGCGGATATGGATATGATAAAAGTAATATCTTATTCGTATCCGATCCAATATCCGAATGTTGCGTGCTTCATAATGATATCGGTATAGAGAAGTTATTGTTCAATCGAATAAGGTATTAAATTTTGATATTTTGAGTTGGTGAAAAAGTAATAGTGAAAAGTATTCGATTCTTGCAAGAGCACCACATGATATTTTGAGTATTTCGACATCAACCATGGCATCTGAATCGTCATTTAGCACCGGAGGACGTGTAATCTATTGTTTATAGAAGTCAAATGACAATGAATACGATGAAGTATTGATATGTACACAATAATATCATAGTATGTATCACATTTAATATTGTAGTAGATGAGATAAAAAGTAATATAAGTATTTCTATTTAATTTATCTTTAATCATATCCATTTTTAACATATCCGATTAGTATCCGCATCCGATCCGCTAATATCCGATTTATATCTGATATCCGATTTTGGCGGATACGGATATCATTTTTCCACATCCGTTAATATCCGTATCCGTATCCGTATCCGAAGGTTGGGTGCGGATATGGATATGGTAGAAGTAATATCTGATCCGTATCCGATCCGATGGCACCCCTATGTAAGAGGGTTGGGGCTACAATTTTTTCTTATTAACAATTAAAGAAAACAAAGTATTAAGTTTAGTTGCATCTAAGCAATATAATATAGATTTGGAGTTTCTTCCAATCAATAAGTGATTAGAGAAACCCATTAGGGTTGATAAAATGATACTTATTATTAGCTAAAATATTTTTTTTGTCAAAAATAAAGAAAATAAACCATCAAACTTAGCAAAATTAAAAACCAAAGAACAAAAACAAGATAACAACAACACCACCAAAACAGTATAACCCTCTAAATTAATATTCTTGGACCCACCATGGGGATTAATTCGAGGGGTTATTAATTTGAAGGGTTTTATCTTGTAAATTATTCTTTTGTCATAGAAAATGCGTCTGTTTAATGTTTCACGTCCTTCAAACTCCCTAACAGCTCTACAAACATTTACTTTGTAAAAATCTCACTTTGATTGGTAAGCTCCTTAAAAGTCTCCTTGCAAATATATCTTATCACAAGTAAAGTTGTTGAAATGTTAAATTTATTGAAACTTTTTGGCTATAACAAGGAGGTGATCACACTAACTTTTTGAGGACAATCCAAAAGATGAAAGATGAAGTCAATATCAAACATGATGGCTTTGTGCAAAGTAGCATCTTAAAGTATTTTTGGTTCTTGAATATTGTATGTAATATATTTTATACTTTTATGAAATTATTAATTTGTGACAGTCGGGATCAAAATTTTACACTAAGTTTCAAAAATGTTATTAATTATTATGATAGAGGGGTTATTAATTTTTTACACTGGCCCGAGTCAGGACCGAGATTTTTTATTAATTTAGAGAGGTTATTAATTTAAAGGAGATTAATTTGGGTTCTACATTAGTAGTAGTAATAAAATGAAGAGAAAAAGAAAAATCAGGTTTTGGGATTTGAATTGAGAATTAGGATAATACTTCCTGATTAAATTAGGACAACTAGAGAATTATTTGCGTAATAATTCCGCTAGCAGGGGCAGCTGGCGGGAGGAATTTTAAATCTCAGCCGTCGATCCGTTCATCGACCGCCACCGCCTCACCTCCTATCTCTCCCTCTTCTTATAAAACAAAGAAGTCAATCCTTTGAGCGAAACTTAACTGAACCAACACACAACACACACACAAAAACAATCGATCAATCAATTTTTTTGGCCAGAGCGATTCCCAAAAAACCCTAATTTCGTCTGAAAGAGTGGCTCTTTTTTCTTCTCTCTTCTCTAAAAATCATCATCATCTCACAATGTCAACATCATCATCATCTCCATCGATGATGATCCGAGGAGAAAGAGGGGAAGAAGAAGGGACATCGGTGGTATTCAGCGATCATCTTCTCTCTGGCTATGGATTCCAGCCGACGGATGTCGAGATCCTGGATCATTAGCTTGGGAGCAGATTAACGTCGAACTCATCTGCAACCGTCCCTCATATCTCATTCAGGAGTTCGATTGCTATTCGATGGAGCCTTGGAATCTGCCATGTAAGCATCTAAAAATTTGATTTTCTTTCTTTTTTAGGGTTAAAAAGATTTGATCTTTTTGGTTTATTTCAATTTGATCTTTGTTTGCAGGTGACTCGTTTCGGTACCAGAGGAGAAAGACGTGCACATTTTTACCCGCTTCAGGTCTCGAAGGGCTGGTCGCTTTGCTGGGTGTGGGTTTTGGCAGCGCAATGGCAGAGATAGCCTCATTAAGGTTGAATCTCCACTTATCGGGCACAAGACTCATCTCGTCTTCATGATGTGAAGGAGAAGGACAAGCAGAAGAAGATCAAGACAGATTGGATCATGCACGAATTCCACTAAAATCTCCTTCAGGGACTACTAAGTTTGATGACCTTGTGCTCTGCAGAATCCGCATGAAGAGGAGTAATAACTGCTGTAGGGAACGAGAAGAAGATGATACAGATGCTGCTAATACTGCCTACGCTAGTTCTGTTGCTGAGGTAGAAGAAGAAGAGGAACCAAATCAAAGGTTGGTGAAGATGAAACGGGCCATGGAACATGGCTGAAGGAAATAATCCTTGCATGCCACTAATTTAGCAAAACGTGCCACAAATTCTTGCCACTAATTTAGCAAACGTGCTAAATAATCTTGCCACTAATTTAGCAAACGTGCTAAATTAATCTTACCAGTAATTTAGCACATGTGCAGTATTTTTTAGCATACCATGTTTAGGTAGTTACCTTGGTGATCGGCCTGATTGAAGCAGTCTTTTTCTTCCATTTTGTTCTCTATTTAGTTGTCTTAAAAGCAGAGAATTATACAATGAAAAGCAAGCCAAAAAGTTTTTGCAGCTTCAATTCGTGTGAGTAATCTTGTAGCTTAGCTGTGAATCTCGTCGTGCAACGTGCGCGTTGAATCTTCGGCGAGGTTCTAACAAGTGGTATCAGAGCGAGGCTATCGAAGATGTCTGGGAAGAAAGGTCAACGACGGCGCCTCCAAAGATGGTGTGGTGTACCAGCGGGTGATTCGTGAGGTGAGCGGGGGAGTAAGTATCCTGTCCTCACCAAGACCAATTACTCAGAGTGGGCACTCCTGATGAAGGTGAAGTTGAAGGCGAGAGCGTTGTGGACCGTCATCGAGGATGGCGCCGATCCGCAAGAGGAGTGATGGCGCTGGACGCCTTGTGCAGCGCGGTGCCATCAGAGATGATTCCGACGATCGCAAGAAGGAGACGGCAAAGGAGGCCTGGGACACGATCGCGACCTTGAGGGTCGGAGATGATCGAGTGAAGAAGTCAACGGCGCAGCAGCTTCGCCGAAAGTTCGATCTCGCCGTATTCGAGGACGGCGAGACAGTCGAGGACTTCGCGCTACGCCTGAACAACATGGCGGCACAACTCGCCACCATGGATGAAGAAGTGGAGGAAGCCAAGGTTGTCGCAAAGATACTCCGAAGCCTGCCACCCCGGTTCAAGCAGATCGCCATTGCGATTAAGACATTGCTCGATATTTCGACCATGTCTGTCGCCGATCTCACCGGGCGTTTGAAAGAGGCCG